>MU701527.1:16819-58983 GCA_026770625.1 Nicotiana glauca | reverse complement strand
GGGGGGGGGGGGGGCGTTATGCAGAAACAGAGGAGAGCTTGGGCTCCAAACAACAACAAAAAAAACGAGAAAAGAGTGCGGACATGGAGAGAGCAACAGAAAATTTCATAAATCCAACACTTTGATTTTTGAGTTCTTTTGCTTCTTCTTAAAGTTCAGTAAATCAAAACCAACAAAGAAAAAAAAATTGAACCCAACACCACCATAAAAAATTCTCTGTTGACCAGTATCCAAAAGCACACGACCTTCCATCTTTAAGCTCCATTCTTGCAAAGCTTTGGTGGAGTTCGAAGATATGCTGCCGAGGTCGAGTTCGAGTTTGCCGGCTTCTTTTTTGTTGGTCCTGGTCGGAATTTTGACTCCGGATTCAGTGTAAATTCAGTCCCATTTCTCATAAGAAAACTATCATTAAATGTCTAATTCTCTTCCTTCCTTCTTGCATTTTTATTCTCAAACTTTGTTGCTGATTGATTGATTTTGCAATTTGATCTTGTGGCCGGTATTATAATTTGTATGTTAGTGTGTTCTTGGCAGAGTAGTTGTTATGCTTTGAATCAATAATTCTTCAATTGAGAACATAAGAAATAAATTGGTTTGAGTTGTTGGGTTTAGTTAAAAATTTAAAATTAAAAAGGAGTGATATTGAGACGGGAAAGTCAGTTAAGCTTAAGAATGCTTTTGATTAATTTTGGTTGTTTGATTTTATTCCATTAATCGGCCATGGG
The DNA here is from genome assembly GCA_026770625.1 of Nicotiana glauca. Taxonomy (NCBI): domain Eukaryota; kingdom Viridiplantae; phylum Streptophyta; class Magnoliopsida; order Solanales; family Solanaceae; genus Nicotiana; species Nicotiana glauca. Next base: position 58,258 of record MU701527.1, on the reverse strand, counting down.
ATCGGAACTAAAAGAAAATATACTGAAATTTGTGTATTACATATTCACTACTTCATTTAATTTTGACCGCTAGTAATATGTTTAGGCCACATTAGTGAGTTTTAGGTTCTTGGCTTCAGAGGTCATAGCCAAATCTTGTATGTCTAGCCATGTTTGGCTACATTGGTAATTTTGCAAAATAGGGCTATTTTCTCAAAGTGGTTTGTTATTCCATGTCTTATATCCCTAAGTCCACAACAAGGTGTCCTCTCAGTTTTAAGGTACATTCCTGTTGAATTTGCATGTGTAGCCACATCAGCCATTCTTGTAAAATGGGGTCATTTTCGTGTACGTGGTCCAGTGACCCATTCTTTAGAATCTTGATTCCACAACTAGGTGTCATATTACTTTAAAGCCCGTCCTTGTTAAATTTTCATCTCTAGCTGCGTTTGGCCATATCGGCCATTTTTACAAAATGGGTCATTTTCGCAAAGTAATTTCTAGGGCCATATAAGCATTAGTGAGGTATTTTCATGTCTTAAATGTCACCTTTGTTGAGTTTGCACTAATAGTCACCCTTGGCCACGTAGGCCATTTTGCAAAAAATAGCTCAATCATGTCTTGCAAGTGTCCAATAGGAGGTGTTGTGACGTCGCATAGTGTCTTGAGTCATTAACTCTATTTAGCCATATTCCTATCATTCGGATATGGATTCATTTATCAGAGCTTGAGCATGACAGACGCCCCAAAACCACCTTGGTCAGGACCATTCCTTTCAGGAGCTGTTTGAGGAGATCTTTTATATTTTGAGTTTATTTTGTCTTTTATTTTATAAGTCTTGTCCAGTAGTATTGATTCTTTTAGGTGGTGTCATATTTTTCTGTAATCTTGTTGAGTTTGTCAAATCTTTTATTACCGTAATTCCTATGATGTATTTGAAAACCAAAGAAAAGTTATAAAGGAAAAATCCAAAAGATTTTTATTTTTAGTTTGTTTTGTCCATTATTTTTTTCGGAACTACGCTTGGTTTGATTCATGTGGAACATGATACGTAGGAAACCTACATTGGGTTCGATCGAATCATTTTTGAAAATAAAAGAAAAAAGAAAAAAATAATAAAGTTGTGGGATGTGAGAAATGAGAGGAAAGAAAAGAGTGATAATCAGAAAGAAAAAAAGAGGAAAGAAAATGAGCAAACCAAGGAGTGTTAAAGAGGAAAGAGAAGAGGAAGGTTAGAACAAGCAAATTGGGATGATGCCGTATGACCTTCGTACCCTCGAAGTCATTTTAGAAGCGTTAACTGTGACTAGGTACATTGCACATAATGTGAGAGTATCTTATGTTAAATGCCCTAATGCTAACGTGATGACTTCATTTTGCTCCTCTTTGTTATCTTTATTATAGCAGACGATGGTTGGTTTGTGGTTCTTATACTGGTAGCTCTTCCCTACATCATAAAGTCAAAAGGCAATGGAAGATGACAACAGAATTGAATTAGTTGATACTGGTGCCCAAAAGCAATTGTTTGAACGAGAAACTGGGTTGGTTGAAAAGGTAAGGATGATAAGACAACACATGGCGGACATGTATCAGGCTTGGATGACTGGTAAGGCACCACCCCTGCCACCACCTAGCTTCCTAGATGTCACCCCTACTCAAGCCCCGGTCATAATGTTCGATGATCCACCATATTCTCTAAATTTTCCCGCTTATCATAGCTTTCCTAACCTCCCTAGTAGCTCAATTGTTTGTCCTCCAACTATATTTCCAAAAAATAACCCTCCTGTCATATCCACCATCCCTACTATCAATACTTCTCAACAACATTTCTTTCATAGATCCAATAGTGAACACTAGTTCAAACCTATTGATACCCAATACTACCCCTCAGAGTTGGCCCACGAGGTCCTGGACTCATACAATCATAGCCTTCGGAATGAGCCTCATGTTGAAAATGAAAAGTTCACAGGAAAAGAAGAGGGAGATGAGATATCCAGAAAGCTGAAAGGTATGGAACAATCCTTAAAGAACATGCAGGGAATGGGAAATCAGATTAACATGTCTTACAATGACCTGTATATGTTTCCTAATATTCATCCTCCCACAGGGTTTAAAATTCCAAAGTTTAACTTGTATTACGGGCGTGGAGATCCAGTAGCTCATCTGAGGGGTTATTACAGTGAAATGAGAAGTGTTGGCGGGAAACATGAGTTGTGGATAGCGTATTTCAGTGAGAGCTTGGGTGGGGCAGATTTAGAATGGTATACTCGTCAAGATGTCAGTAAGTGTCATGCATGAGATAGCATGGCTCAAGATTTTGTTAGACACGTTCAGTACAATATAGATATTATCCTAGACTGCTCCTCCCTATCTAAGATAGAAAAAAATCCGAGGAAAGTTTTAGGGAGTTTGGGCTCAGATGGAGGGAACAAACTGCTTGGGCCAGTCCCCCGATTGATGAAGAAGAAATGGTTGAGCTTTTCCTACAAGCTCAGGGACCCACCTACTTCAGTCATTTGATCCCAGCTTTAGGTAAACCTTTCTATGATGTGGTAAAAAGGGGGAGATGGTAGAAGAAGGAATCAAGTCAGGCAAAATCATAAGCTATTATGCATTAAAAGATACTACGGAAGACATTTAGAACATCTCAGTAAGTTTAGGGGGAACAAAGAGAAATAGAAAAGATGTTGTTGAGCTCCAGCAACGACAAGATCCAGTGGGCATTCCTGCTAAACCCTTTCAGCCTCAATATAGAGCCCATGAACATCCTCTTACTCCAGATAATCCTACCCAATGCTACTTCCCTCTATAAAATCCCCAAAGTCATAGCTCACCTTCCAAGTACTCTATCCACAATGCACCGCCATATGCTCCACATCCACAAGACCAGCAATGGCCATCACCACCTCCATAAATGTCTTACCTACCTTTACAAGCATATCAACCACCTAACCGCAATAGTTTCCAACTGAGCCCGGAGTAAAAAATGAAAAGGAAGCAACAAAAGGAAACGTCTTTCACTCCTGTTGGAGAATCATATGCCAATTTGTTCCAAAAGTTGAGGCAATTGGACATGTTGAAGCCGATTTAGATAAAAATTTGGAACCCCCTTACAAATAATTTTGACTATTCTCAAAAGTGTGCATATTGCTTTAATGCCCCGGGGAACATCATAGAAAAGTGTTGGAGTAAGAAAAGAGCAGTCCATAAGCTTATTGATACATGTGACATTATCGTGCAACATCCAGATACAGCAGATACTAGCCAAAGTCCATTGCCTGTTCATAATGAGATGCATATGGCGGGCATGATTTGTGTTGAAAAGGAATATGAGAACTCTTCTGAGTTCCTTGAAGGGCCACTTGCCATAAATTTTTCAGCGCTATCAGTCTCGGTTCCAAAAATTGATCTTAAGAACGAGTCGGCAAAAGGGACCCAAAAGCTATTTGCTAAGGCCAACGTGATGGAGACTTGTGAAGGTCCTAGTAATGTCGATGTGCGACTCAATGGCTACGACGTTGAGCTTGGTAATTGGAAAGACACTCCTTTCTTGGCTAGCCAGAGAGGAGTTTTGGTGGTTTATTTTGTTATCATTTTTGTTGTTTGGGTTATTTCAGGGTTGTAATCCGGATACTGTCTTATGGATTTAAACCCTTCTATACTTTTATTTTTCCTAGCTCGATTAGTCTTATTACCTCGTTTATTGTTATTTAGGTTGTTCCAGGGTTGTACCCAAGTTTTGTGTTGCTTGCTTTGTTGTTCAAACCCTTTCACCGTCTGTTTAATGCAATCCCCTGTTTTTTGTTACTCCTTGTCCATTTTTGTTTGGTTCTCTTTTTCCTTTTATAATTCTTTTCATGCTAACTCTAGTGACATGACATGCACGCGTAATTCTCAACCTGGTCTTAAAGGTTAGTCTAATCATGAAATAATGAAAATCAGTTTTGAAGATGACAAAGACATTTTAGGGAAATAAGTAAAGATTTGGAAATTTTGAGATCATTTAAAGCACGAATTGTGTGAAACAGGGGCAGACTGTTAGGGAAGTTAAGAGGACGACAAGAATTTATTATAAGAGAGTGCGTCCTAGACAATTTGAAGCAAGGAACTTTGTGTTCAGGTGCAACTCCCATGATAAGATAATGCCAAGGTAAACTTGCCCCAAACTGACGGAGGACACTCATTGTGGAAAAGAATTAACCAAGAAGAGTTCAACACTCGACAAAGGCTGATATTTTTGAGTCCAAAAAAGACCTCCCAGATAATCTTTGAGAATGCCGAGTTAGACATGCCAGGAGCATCTGATATTTTTACCCTGCTTAATGCCTTGTCATTTACTTAATCAGAGGAAATAAGAAGAAAAGAACAAAATGAGAGAGTCTTATTGGTGAAAACTCTCACGGGCACCAAAAGGCGACGATGAGTTGAGAGAAAGGCTTGATGGTGAAAACCCTTCGAGGAACCACAAGTCGAATAAGGATTGTGAATCTAATAGAACAGGTGGATCTTTGGAGCCTAGTTCCAAAGGCTAAAGATATGACAAAAATTGAAAATTAGACTTATTGGACATATTAGACCGCTTAATCCAAAATTCATGTCATAGTCATTAGAGTTGGTATTCACATAATAAGTTTCTAGTTTGTAATTTTTTGTTAGATATCATCTCTTTCTATTTTTCCCTTACTATGCTCCTCTTGCTTTATTTAAGTCCTCTTTTGAGTCTGTTTGGTCAGAACAAGTGAGAAATGACTTCAAAATTTTCTATCAGCTTTCCAATTGCACAAAGCGGAGTCTGGCTAGCACATATAAGTGGCATAACTTAGGAAAGAGTAGTATACGCATTGGGTTAGTGACAATTCATGTGATTTAGGATTCATTTAAAATGCAAAGGTTCGGTAAATGTTAATTCATGAGCACAATACAACAGATAGAGGGATTTGGGCATGAGCGGACTAGAGGTATTTTCTATGATAAGAGTTGATAGAAAAATGGTTAGTCAATAACAAACAAGGTATTCCAAGTTGAAATCAAAGTTATCATGGAAGGTGAATGAGCAATCACCCTCAAGGTCAAGTCCACAAACCAACCACCATGTTTTAAACTCACGAGTTTTCTTTATTTGGAATAGGGACAAAGACTATGTCCAAATCAAAGCTTGCAACCTTGAAACTCTCGGGTATCGCGTCCAAATTTTGTCAGTATTGATACCCAATTTTTCTCTATAATATTTTTATTTTCAAAATGCATATATACCTCTAGAACTATGCATTAGCATCAATTAATATTTTTCCATTATTTTTGTATTTTTAAGGGTTTTAATTAATCTATCCCAGTATTGTTATTTATACAAATAATTACTAATTGCATCACAAACAGTTTTATAGTAATTTTGTGGCTTAATTTCATCATTTGTATTTGTACTAAGTTTTAATTATTTCACAAATAGCCATATTTGTATTTTTGGGGGTGTAATTGCAATAACTTTGAATTATAGCCCATGCATGCATTATTACATTGTTTTACAAGAAAATAGCTTTTAGCATTTTTTTAAATACTAAGTAATTATTTTAAAACATTTCTAGGCATGAAAATTATTTTTTATAATCTATTAATTATTTTTAAAAATTGTTTTTATCAATAAAATGGGTATTTAACAAATAGCCCTTTTTATTTTTTCGGACCTAGCCTATTAAACCAGCCCAATTTCAATTCTCCAATCTCCATCCAATTAGAGCTAGGCCCAAATCTACCCCAGCCCAAACCTAAAGACTCTACCCGGCCCCAAACCTTTTTGATCTTTGTCGTTGATCATAGAGATCAACGACCATCGTTCCCTCTTTCCTTTTTTTTAAGTCCAAATGACCCCTAAACCCTAGTAATTTGTCACCACTGGCCGCCCTGAAACCCTCTCTTTGAGACCAAACTCTAACCCTAATCGCCGCCACTAAACCTAGCCCTAATCCCTTCGATTCCTACCTGTTCTATGAGGTTCCACGATTATTTCAGACTTCCATTGGTCTCCTATTTCTTCTGGTTATTTGACTTTGCTATTACATCAAAGGAATCCCAAAAGATCTAGCCCAGATCTTGTTCGAGACTCTTTAAGAATCCCCCTATGGTTACCTCCGTTTGTGAGTGCTACTTTCTTGATGTTTTATGGTTCAAATCTCTGGTTCAAAGCCAGATTCTCTTTACCCCTCTCTTTTTTCCTCAAAACCCTAATCTTTGAACATGAATCTGTCCAGTTCTTTGTAGATCTGGAATGATTCGGAGTTCGTCAATGACTTTTCTTTAAATATCTCTTGTTTCTTTGTTGATTAATCGATTTTTAGCATTGTGTTACTTAGGGTTTTGGTTTACTTGTTATTTGTTGGTCAAATCTCTGTGTATCTGAAGTGTTTTCATGTTTCTATGACCGTTTTCCTTAAGAATTTTCTGATTCCCTATTGTTAATCAACTTTAAGTATTTTTCAAAATTAGGGTTTCTGCTTCGTCTATTTTTGCAAAGGGTTTTATGAAATTTCTCATGTTTTTGTTTAATCTTTCTGTGATGACTATATTCCAGGATTGATTGTTTGACTGTTCGTTGTTCGTTCAAAAAATTTTGTTCTTTATTATTTTGAATAATTGACTAAATGACTCAATTATCTAGGTTTTCATTTTTTGCTGAAATGATTTATTGAATTTCTGCTTGCTTTCCTTAATCCTGAGATTCCTAATTAATGTCTCTTGCGTATTTAAGGGTTGTTTGACACCAGAATGGCCTCTAATTGCTCAGGTTGCCTTATTTGTGTGATTGATTGCTTGATTTATGTGTTCTAACCTTAATTGGTTGTTAGACTCATTTCTTGCCTTATTTGAAACTCAATCCAAGTTATTTATGGGTATAATCCCCTAATTTTCTGTCCTATCAAGCTTAATTGATTATTTGATTGCTTCCCTTACCTTATTTACATTATTAAGCTGCCTTGCCTTATTTAGTTTACACTACTCAACTCCTATATATATATGATTCTGTTTTCAAACACACATACACAGACCTAAGGAAAAAACACTTAAAAGTTCTTGCTCTCTCTCTATTGCAACCTACTGCTACTTGTTTATTGCACTATCTAGTCGGCTTGAAGCCAAGACTAGATCTTAGATCCTATTTACTTCACTCTCCTACTGCAAATTTCCAACCGGTATGCCTCTACTACTGCTATTCAATTATTCAATTAATTTGTGTGTTTATGAGCATGTGTACTTCTGTTTAAATCCATGTGTTTATCAGTATGTTTACCTCTGTTTTAACCCATATGTTTACCAAGCATGTTACTTCTGTTTAATCCATGTGCTTACTAACATGATTGCTTCTGTCTAGTCTATGTGGTTACTTCTGTTCAATCTGTATGTTCAACAACATGCCTAACTATGTGTTTCCTAGCATGTCTATTAATTTTCAATCTATGTGTTTATTGCACTAGCATGCCTATTGCAACCCAATTCATGTGTTTACTACAATAGCGTGTTTACTTATATTTTTAATTAGAATTATGGGTTTCTGCTTTCAGCAAATTTGCATGTTTATTCATGTCTAAATTGGATCTATGTCTTTTACTTCCCACTAGCTTGTTATGTTCTAAATGTTCACAGACTCCTGACCAACACTACTCCCCAATCCCTGCTTCCCTTTTGTATGTGGCTGTTTGATCCTCAGCATGCCTTGCCTTGTATTTGGTCACTTAGTAATAGCTAACTTAAATAATCCCATTTCCGAATGTTGTTTGTTTGCTAAAACCTTTGCCTAAGTTCTAAGAATTGAATGACTCTGTTTGCTTCCGATTTCCTGAAAGTCTAAAACTGTTTTTTCTCAAAACTACTCTTTGTAAATCACTATCCACTTCAAGTTCTTAGAACATCTAGGGTCCTGCCCCTCTAGTGTGAGCATTACTTTGGAGTCCATGAGACCCCTCTGAACTTTGACACGCTGGGGCTGGCTATTCCACACTGCACAAGCTGTTGATCTTTAAAGGGGGCCTTGGTATGAGCATTGCCCTGGGTCCTTGAGGCCCTTGAGAACTTTGACACACTAAGATACCATCCCCAGCACTATGAGATGTGGCATTTGGGACTGTTTGAAGGCATGGTTCCCCAGGTTTTGCTTTTGGCCTATCCAGGCTCCCTATAGTATACTATTATCATTCCTATAATTTATTTACATTTGGCTTGTAATATTAATTACTTTGTAAATAGATATTGGGGAAATTAGTAAACTAGGAGGGATTATTATACGTATTTTTGTTGGTAATGCGTAGATATCATGCCTATAGGTTTAAAATCAATTTTTACATTCTAGAAACCATGCCTATAAGACATTGCAATGTTCATCACTTGTGTGCATCCTAGGTATCATGACTAAAGGGTTCAAATCCACTTATGCAATCTGAAATCGTATCATTGTGTTGTTTGTCTGTTTACATACATTCTAGATACCATGAATATAGGTTAAAAATCAATCTTGCACTTTTAGATATCATGCCTATAGGTTAAAAAATCAATCTTGCACTTTTAAATATCATGACTATAGGTTAAAAATCAATCTTGCACTTTTAGATATCATGCCTATAGGTTAAAAATTAATTTCTGCATTTAGGAGCCATGTTAAATAGGTTCAGTGTATTCAACATTTAGAAACCATGCTTATAAAGTAAAATCAATCTTGCATTCTGGACATTTTGCTTGTAAGTCTAAAATCAGTCTTTGAATGCCAATGAGGTTTTAAAACTAACTACTGCATTTAGCTACCATCATCTAAAATCAGTCCTCTCATCTAGACAACATGCCTATAGGATCTAATAAACCAAACTACTTGTTTAAAATGGTTTACTCGTTCATTGTACTTCCGATTAATTAGATACCATATTTATAGGACATCATTGGTTACTCCTAGACAACATGCCTATAGGACCCAAACCGCCTGCTTAAAATTGTATATTAGTTTATTGTACTCCTGATTACTGATTAGATACCATGTTCATAGGACATCATTGATTATGCCTAGACAGCATGCCTATAGGATCCAAACCGTCTGCTTAAAATTGTTTATTGGTTTATTATACTCCTAATTAAGGATTAGATATCATGCTTATCGGACATCATTGTTACACGCCTAGGCAAGCCTGTAGGGCGACTAAAATCCTGCTAACTATAAAACTACACTTTTGTTATTTGTAAACTGCCCAGATTCAACAGGTCTTAAAATCAGTAGGCAAACTAATTAGGTCTTTATCACCTCGCTTTAACACAATGATGTATATTCTATTTGTCATGCTCACCTAGATATTCTGCTCTAGGATCCTTTGAGATATCTGAAATCCTGCTGTTCGAGATATGCTACTATATGCTTATGTGAGGAGCTAAAAGTGAGCCTTTAATTGCCTTTATGTGAATGTCCTAATTGTTCTTGCTTGTCACCTAGATTTTTCTCCTTTAAGTACCTTAGGGAAGTCTAGAACTGCCTAAATTAGAGGTCCTAAATACCTCTAGGGCCACAAGGAAGGGACGGGTAATGCACGCATAGAGTTCGTCAATTAAAAGCGCCTATATAACCACTAAGGGGAGGGTAATTGGGTAGTAAAGGATATGATGACCTGTGCGCTAATGCTATGTGTAGTACTCCAACTTGCGAACGATTACCAAGCAATGTACAGATGTTATCTTGTAGGCTAAAAAACATAGGACTCCTTTTATCCCTTGTTTTAAATGTAATTTATCTATATTAGCTTTATCTGTTTCTATGACTAATTCACATAATCTGAGTTCGGCCAGGACCCACTGTTGTGGACCACAAGGGGTGCCTAACACCTTCCCCTTAAGGTTATTTCGAGCCCTTACCCAAGTCTCTGGTCATGCAAACTGGTTTCATGAGTTACTCGCTCTAGGTGTCCTAACGCACCTTAAATCCGTTAGGTGGCGACTCTTCAAATTCAAATACCCAATTCCCAAAAGGAAATGAGTTGTTCCCAATGAATGTTGAAAACCGTACTCCGCGAGGAAAAAAAGGGGAGCGACAGTCAGCACAAAGGCTATTTGAGAAGGTTTTTACCTCCTAGACATTCTCCTAGTTGAGAAGACAATTACCTCCTAGGAATTTCCCTAGTTGAGAAGAACCGTACCTCCTAGGCATTCTCCATAGTCGGAAGAGTCTTCAGTTTTCTTTAAGTTCAGGGGTCCCGCCTGAAAAATAGGGTCAATTTTAGTTCCTTAAGTTATTAATCATTAGCTTTCCTTAAGTTTAGGGTTCCTCCTGGAGAATAGGGTCAATTTGTGTTTCCTTAAGTTTTCAGTCTTTTGCTTTTCTTAAGTTTAGGGGTCCCGCCTAGAAAATAGGGTCAGTTAGTGTTCCCTTAAGTTTTTTGTCTTTTGCTTTCCTTAAGTTTAGGGTCCCGCCTAGAAAATAGGGTCACTTCCAAGTTCCTCCTAAGTTGTCATTTTGTTTCCTTAAGTTGTTAATATTTAAGTTCAGGGTCCCGCTTGGAAAATGGGGTCAGTTTATGATTTCCTTAAGTTGTTAATCTTTTAGTTCAGGGGTCCCGTCTGAAGAATAGGGTCAGTTTTTAGTTTCCTTAAGTTATTAGTCTTTAATTTTACTTGAGTTCAGGGGTCCCGCCTGTAGAATAAGGTCAATTTTAGTTTTCTTAAGTTGTTAATTTTTAGTTTTTCTTAAGTTCAGGGGTCCCACCTGGAGAATAGATTCAGCGTTCAGTTTTCTTAAGTTGTCAATCTTTAGCTTTTCTTAAGTTCAGGAGTCCCGCCTAGTGAATAAGACCAGCTTTTAGTTTCCTTAAGATGTTAGTCTTTACCTTTCTTTGAGTTCAAGGGTCCCGACCTGGAGAATTGGATCGGCTTTTAGTTTTCTTAAGTTGTTAATCCTTAATTTTCCTGGAGTTCAGGGGTCCTGCCTGGACAATAGGGTCGATTTTTAGTTTAGTCAAGCGTATTTCAAGCTCACATCTAGGGGATTCACTTCCTAGTTTGGGTCATTCAGGTTATACTCTTTAGGAGACACACTTCCTAGTCTAAGTTTGTCAGTTTTACTCTTAGGAGATGCAGTTCCTAGTTTAAGTTTCTTAGTTTTACTCACAGGAGATGCACATCCTAGTCGAGTCTTTAGTTTTACTCTCATTATCGCATCCTTCATCAATAGCATATTTGATTTACAGTTTTCTAATACCTCAAAAATTTTCCTAGTGCAAACTAGGGCAAACAATTTTGTTCGTTTTATTTGTTTTGATTGCAGACACCCACCGAGAGAACGAGGTCAATATTTTAGAAATTGGTTTCAGGTTCAAGTCAAAGAAGTACCAGGACCCGCCTGAAGAACAGGGTCAACTTTTAATTTTTGGGTTTAAGAAGCAGGAGCTCAGCTGAAAAATGCAGGTTTACAAGTGCGGGCCTACTTCAAAATCAAGCTTATTTCAAGTTCAGGTTAAAAGCACTAGGAGCCCGCCTGAAGAACAGGATCAATCATCAATTTCTAGTTCAATTTAGAAATACCAGGAGCTCACCTGAAGTACATGGTCAGCTTTCAATTTTCAGTTCAAGTCAGAAGTATCAGGAGCCCGCCTGAAGAATAGGGTTAATTTCCAAAATTTTTCACGTTCAAGCCAGCAGGATGAACACCTAAAGAATTGGGTTGATTTTTCATTTCATGTTGAAGATTCAAGGAAGATTCGATACAAGAAGTAAAGAGGATCTTGTATTTTTCTTTCGTTCTGCTCTAATTTTTGTTTTTACTTTTGATGTAATCGCAGGAACCACGGACCGGAACCTCGACGGCACCACACTCGACTCTCCACCTCGGTATCCTTGTCTATCTTCTTAATTCTGAACTACACGTGGCCTGATTTTTTATAGCTAAGGATATGTAGATAGCTCAGATACCAGGGCACGGTCACAATCTTTTTATCCATCTTTATTTTCTTTGGAATAAGTGTCGGGTCAGAAATCAATTACGCTGCTTACTTAATTCTTTGCTCAAAATTACTTTGTGTTTTCAAGCAAAGAGGAACAGTTGTAAGCACGTAATTTTTGACCTCCACGATTTTTAGAAGTTATTTTTAGTATTCGTTGTATTTTTTTTAGTATCTATTTGATTTTATAGAATTTCAGTATATTTTTATCTTCAATTGTAATTTTTAAACATAAAATTGAAAGCACAAAAATAGTTTCATTACATATTTCTTATTTTTACTTAAGGCCCTTAGTATTTTATAGTAATATAATTTGATTTTTACTAAAATTTCAATTTATTTTTTTCTCTACTCTTATTTGAAAATAAAAAACAAATAGTTTTATATAATGACATAATTTTACTTTAATCAATTAGAATTAATGTTATATTTAAAAGTATATTTTAGGCCAAAATATGTATACAACTCCTTAAAATTGGCTTCAATTTCCATTTTGACACTTCACTAAGCCATTACCTATTGAATACTTCAACTTCAACAAAGGTGTACCTATTGAATACAAATTTGATAATTCCAAATTATCTTTGGTGCGTGAATATCATATGTTATCTACTTGGCAAATAAGACAGATGAAAAAATGACATGTTAGCAAAGATAAGAAAAAGCTAAAATTTGAAGAAAAAAATAAAAAAGTCCCTCCCTACTCGTCCCCAACCCTTCACAATCCCCTACCGCCGTCGTCCCCAACTACTCATTGGCCAAATTTTTCCTACCCCATCTTCTCCAAATAACGAGTTGAATGATACACAATCAGCAAATAAAGCAGCAAATGAAGCCAGCTAGGATGCTAACGTGGATGCCAAGTAGATCAATTCAAAAGTTAGTTAGTTTAGTTAGTTAACAATTTGAATTATAGTTGGAAATTTGAATTGTAATAGTTGCGGGAATATTAGGTAGAAGCAAACTTGGCATTTCTACTTCTAGATTCTTCAATGTAGTGAGTCTATATATATAGACTCTATTGTAATTGTGTGGTTAAGAAAATATACAGAAAATTGTCCAACTTCTCCCTTCTATTTCTCTACTTTCTCTCCCTCTCCTATCTGTTTCTGCTTATTCTTCTTCTCTTCTCATTTTCCTTCTTCTTAGCTACTGTTCCAGTCTCGGTACCTATCAATTTGGTATCAATTGGTATCAGAGCTCGTCGTAATGGGACCATGTAAGACTGTTGATCCAATGACTGGGAATCAAACAGCTGACTGACAGGAATCATATGAAGATCTAGCTGCCCAGCAATTAGATCTCAAGGAAGAAATGATTTAAAAACAACAGGAATTATGAGAGGAATTGGATCGAAGGCATGCATAATTGCTACAGCTAGTAGGTTTGTTGAAGAATACCTTTGATGGATGGCATTTGCACCAACAGTCGAAGGACAGTGCTTCTAACTGGTAGAGACAAGGTGCTACAATCCGGACCAGGCATTCTAGGACCAACTCCTTATGCTGGGTAGGCTGTTCGTAATCATAACCTCAATTTTCCTTGATTCAATGGTGAAAACTTGAAAACATGGCTCTATAGGATTGAGCAATACTTTTCTATTGATAAAACTCCTCTTAATCAAAGGATGGTTTTAGTAGCTATGAATTTGGATGATAAAGCCTTAGAATGACATCAATCTTACTTGAAATGTAGAGATTCAATTGATGTTCTTGACTGGGATGAATACTTAGCTGCTTTGATTGAGACATTTAGTGAGGAATTTTCTGATCCTATATTAGAACTTAAACATTTAAGGCATATGGGATCAGTTAGGGAATATCAATTTTCTTTTGCACGACTGTTAGCTCAATGTGATCTATATGTCAATCAAGCCATTTCCTGCTTGGGGGATTGAAGGAAGAGCTGGTGCATTCTGTGAAAATGCATGAGCCTCAAACCTTATCCAAAACTTATAGATTGGCTAGATTAGCTGTGGAAACATTGGAAGCTAACTATAGAACATTGAGGTCCATCACTAATAGTCAATCATCATTTAACATAAGAAAACCTGCCTTTGAGGGAACTACATCTAAACCTCCTACTCATTCCACCATGGTGCCTCAGAAATTGGGACTGCCTGCTCCTAAACATGTAGCTGCCTCTAAGACCAGGAGGACTATATCACCTGCTGAGATTCAGTCTAGGAGAGCCCAAGGTCTATGCTACTTTTGTGATGACAAATACACAATTGGACATAAGTGCAATCTTCCTAAATAACTTTTTGTACTGGATTTGGATTATGGTGATGAATTAAATCCAGAATTGGAAATTGTGAAAGCTGAGGAGGAAGGTAGAGAGAAGTGGTCTGCAAATGAGGAAGATACTCCTATGATTTCATTATGTGCACTGAGTGGAATCAAATGAGCACAAATAATTCATGTGACTGGGTATAGTAATAAGCAACCTTTGCAGATTTTACTAGAAGGTGGAAGCACTCACAATTTTATTGATTGTGAATCTGCAAAGAGGCTGGGTTGTGTCATCACCCCTACCAAGATTGGTTATGTTAGCCTTGGTAATAATTCTATGGAAGCCACTTCAAGTGTTGCGAGGAACTTTCAATGGATGCTTCAAGGTACCACATATCATTCTGATTTGATAGTGTTTCCTGTAGGTAGATATGACCTAGTGCTAGGAGCATTGTGGATGAAGACCTTAGGGCCAGTCACTATGGATTACACTGCATTGACTATGTCCTTTGTTTATCAAGGAAAACATCACATTCTTAAGGCAGTATTTGATGAGACTAGGTCTTCCAGTTCTAAGTCCTTAAACAAAAAGGGAGATCAGTTCATTCAATTGCTCATGTTATATATGCAGCAACCTGTTCCTGCCTACCAACCCGAGAATCAGTTTTATGCATTGCATTTACCCAATGAATCCCATACTGATCCTGTTATTCAGAACCTTTTAGCACAATATTCCCAAATCTTTGCAGAACCTGTTTCATTACCTCATACTAGGGGTGCTTTTAACCACATCATTCCTTTGCAACCTAGTACTAAACCTATCAACAAGAGGCCCTACAGATATCCTCTATGAAGAAGGACATCATTGAACAGTTGATTAAGGACATGATGCAGCAAGGTATTATTTAGTATAGCAACAACCCTTTTGCTTCTCCAGTAGTTTTGGTTGGTAAAAAGGATGGTTCTTGGAGATTGTGTGTTGATTATAGAGAATTGAATCACTGTACCATTAAAGACAAATTTCCTATTCCTATTATTGATGATCTCTTAGATGAATTGGCTGGTGCAGTAACCTTCTCTAAGATAGATCTTCGAGCTGGATATCATCAAATAAGGATGTCACCTGCTGACATTCCTAAAACAACCTTCAAGACTCATTTAGGCCATTATGAATATTTGGTTATGCCCTTTGGCCTAACTAATTCCCCATCTACATTTCAATGTCTCATGAACCATCTGTTTCAGCTTTTTATTCGAAGGTTTGTGCTAGTTTTCTTTGATGATATCCTCATATACAGTAAGTCTCTTGGTGAGCATGTTATGCATTTGCAGTAGGTATTTGATATTATGGTTCAACATCAGTTGTTAGCTAAACATTCTAAGTGTGTCTTTGGTGTTCCATGTGTGGAGTACTTAGGCCACTTTATTTCTAGTGAAGGTGTTTCTACTGATCCTAAAAAGATCATTGGTGTCTAGAACTGGCCTCTTCCTAGTAATGTTAGACAATTGAGGGGCTTCTTAGGCTTGGCTGGTTATTACAGAAAATTCATCAAAAATTATGGTCTTATCAGTAGATCTCTCACAGAGTTACTTAAGAAGGATAACTTCAAGTGGTCTGATAGTGCAGCCTAAGCTTTTTCTGCATTGAAGTCAACTCTAACTTCTGCACCAGTATTGGCATTACCTGATTGTTCAATTCCATTTTTGGTAGAGACTGATGCAAGTGGTACTAGTATAGGGGCTGTTCTTATGCAGAATGGGCATCCTATTACCTTTATTAGTAAAGGCTTATGTGACGACCCGACTCGTCGTCTCATGTATCTCAGCCCCATTTCCCCCATTTAATGCTTATTCATGTTTCATTATCGACATTGTTTGTGTTGGAGTTGAATTGGATTGGATTGGTTTGGATAGGAAATGAGATACTTAGTCTCTTTAAGGAAGGCTTAGTTTGGAAACGTCAATCGGATGTTGACTCATGAGTTAGAGGGCTCGAATGTGAATTCTGGTGATTTGGTTAGCTTTGGGGTATGATTTGTGAGTTAGGAGTGTGATCGAAAGTTATTTTGGAGGTCCGGTGTAGAATAAGGCTTGAATTGGCGAAGTTAGAATTTTGGCGAATTCCGGTTGATAGGTGAGATTTTGATCTGAGGGTCGAAATAGAATTCTGAGAGTCATAGTAGCTCCGTCAGGTGATTTTGGATATGTGTGCAAAATTTTAGGTCATTCGGAGGTGTTTTGGTCGGGTTTTTGATCGAATGCGTATTTCGGAAGTTTTTAAGAAACTTAGGCTTGAATCTGAGGTGATTTGATGGTTTTAGCATTGTTTGATGTGTTTTGAGGGTTGGAACAAGTTTATATGAGCTTTTTGGGTATGTTGGTGTTTTTGGTTGAGGTCCTGGGGGCCTCGGGGTGAATTCGAGTGGTTAAATGAGAGTTTTTAAGTTTGCTACAGGTCTGTTGTTGCTGTCATCTGGTATTTACGCTTCTGCGGAAATGGACCACAGAAGCGGCTCCTCAGAAGCGGATAAGGGGTCGCAGAAGCAGTCAGGCATGGGCTAGGGTAATTCTGCATAAGCGGAGGATGGTCGCTTCAGCGGGTCCGCAAGAGAGGACATTTTACTGCAGAAACGGTTTTGAGAGAACCGCAGAAGCGGAGTCTGAGTCGCATAAGCGAAGAGTTGGTTTTTAAATGAGAACCGCATAAGCGGATTTTTGGCCGCAGAAGCGGTCCCCCATAAGCGGAAGCGGGACTACAGAAGCAAAGGTCACTGGGGACAGAAGGGTTTTAATGTTATATTTCATCCGCGAGCAATAGGTAGTTTCCACCATTTTTGAGCGACTTGGAGATCTTTGGGCGAGAATTTTCAAGGGTTTTGACTGAGAATCGATTGGAGGAAAGTTCCTTGGCCTGATTATTCGAGTTTATGGTAGATTTGTCATGGAAATTAGTGGAAATTCACCAAAATAGGGTAAGTTAGGGCTTGAGAGGTTATAATGTAAAAAAATGGAATTTGGAGGGTCAATTGGATTCCTGTTTTGGCAAATTTTATATGTATGGACTCGTGGCGAGACGAGGAATCCGGTGATGTGAATTTCGTAATTTTTCGAGAAGTGGGCCCGGGCTCGGGTTTTGCCAACTTCGTGATTTTTAGTGTTTTTTGAGTTCTTTCGATTGTGTTATATTCCATTAGCCTATTGTAATATATTCCTTGTGGTTTGGATCAGATTCAGCGCACGAGGAGGTTGATAAGAGAGTAAAAGGCATAGCGGACTAGACTTGTGGCCGGTTTGAGGTGAGTAATAGATGTAGATGATGACCTGAGGGTTTGAAACCCCGGTATATCATACTGTGACGCTATATTGAGGCGAGACACGTACTCTATGACGAGTGCAGGGTTGTTTATGATTGGGGACTACGGCTTAGTCCGCCCGGAGTGATGATCAAACCGTGTTCTTGACTAGAGATTAATTGGTAAACATCCTACTTGGATCTTATGAATGTATTTGGGCTGTGTGCTGATTGTTTGAATCCCTTAGGGATTATTATCACTGCTTCCATGATGCTTAGCATGTTATATGATTTCAGTCCAGAGTTAAACATTGTTTCGAAATGCTTAGTCACATTCCTAAGGTTTTAAAAAACTTAAACTATATTTTCCTAATAATTGGAACTGAGAACTATAACTTGACTTTGTCGTGTGGCTCACATGCATATTCTGGAGTGAGTGTGGATTGGGCTGCACGCCATAGCGATGATACGATGATATTACGCTTGGGCTGTAGGAGCCCCTCCGGAGTCTGAACCCCCACAGTGAGCGCGGGTACCCAAATGGATCAAGCTGCACGCTGCAGCGATTATGTGCATTGCATTGCATTCATACATTGATATTTTCCTATCATTGTTTGTTGCCGTTTTTACTGTTAATTGTGTTAAACTATTGGCTTAGCTTTACATTGTGGTATTTCATGTATTCTCACCTTCAGTCATTATATATGCTTATTACTCACTGAATTGGAGTACTCACTTTACTCCCTGCACCATGTGTGCAAATTCAGTAGAGGCTTAGTTGAGCTGCTACTGCTATTTTCCAGATTTCTCAGGAGTTGTCGAGGTAGCTGCCTGACATCCGAGGGACCCGACTCCTCCCCTTATCTCTTTGATATTTACGTATTCTAGATCTCTGTACTATTGTGGATTTACTACTCTGTTTCATTTAGAGGCTCTAAACTCGTGACCCCAGATCTTTTGGGAGGTGTTAGATATGCTACTATTTCCGTACCGTCTTTTAATTAATTATCCGATTGAAAGACTTGTTAAACTGTTAATTTAATACTGCTAATCGGTAATGTGATATGTTATTGGGTTGTGAGTATTAATTGGCCGGGCTTGCCTAGCAATTGTGTTGGGCGCCATCACGACCGGGATTGGGGTCGTGACAAGTTGGTATCAGAGTCTAGGTTACTAGGCCTCACGAGTCATGAGCCGGTTTAGTAGAGTCTTGCGGATCGATATGAAGATGTGTGTATTTATCCTCGAGAGGCTGCAGAACCTTTAGGAAACATATCATATTCTTGACATTCTTGTCGTGCGGCTTTGTCGATCCGAGAACTAAATTTCTGTATTCTATTCTCTCGCAGATGGAGAGAACCCGTGCTACCGGACGTAGCAGACGACCACTATTACCACCCACTAGAGGTCGTGGGCGCGGCCGTGGTCGTGGTCGAGGCAGAGCAGCAGAGGCAGCACCTGTTAACAAACCAGTTGCCCCTGCTCAGGACCAGCCTCCATCTGTAGATGCTCCAGCAGCACCTGTTCAGGCACCGGCAGTGCCCATTATGATTCCTGGTCTCCAGGAGGCTTTAGCTCAGATCTTATCTGTCTGCACTGGCCTGGCTCAGGCACTCTCTATCACTACTGCAGTAGCTACCTCATAGACCGGGGGTGGTCATCAGACCCCCGCTGCTCGCACACCCGAGCAGGTTGTTCAGGGATTGCAGACACCGGGAGAAGCCCTAGCTCAGCCAACTGCATCGGTTGCCCCAGTTGCACTAGTCGCACCAGCTCCAAATTATGTGGTTCCAGCTATGCCAGACGACGAGCAACATCGACTAGAGAGGTTCGGTAGACTCCAACCTCCGACGTTCAGTGGTACTGAGGGCGAGGATGCCCAGGGATTTCTAGACAAGTGTCAGTGTATGCTTCGCACTGCAGGGATTTTGGAGTCGAATGGAGTGGCTTTTACTACCTTCGTGTTCTCAGGGCCTGCATTTACATGGTGGGAGGAGTTTAAGAGGCGTAGGCCTGTTGGAGCAGCGCCCCTTACTTGGCAGCAGTTCTCCACTCTCTTCCTGGAGAAGTATGTACTGTAGTCTCTTAGGGAGGAGCTACGTCGTCAGTTTGAGTGGTTGATTTAGGGGGACATGACTGTGACCTAGTACGAGTTGAGGTTTACGCAGCTAGATCGGCATGCTACTCGGATGATCCTGACCGATTGGGAGAGGATTAGGAGGTTCGTGGATGGCCTCAACTATCCACTCACCATTTTAATGACTAGAGAGAGGGTTATGAGTGATTCGTTCGAGGAGGTAGTCGACATGGCTCGAGAGATTGAGACGGCTCGCCGTTGGGAGCGTGAGGAGAGGGAGGCCAAGAGGCCTCGAGGTTCAGGTAGCTTCAGTAGTGCTCCGTCTAGGGGCCAGTTCCAGCGTGGCAGAGGTTGTTCCTTTAGACCTCCTCAGTCAGGTCGCCCAGAGCACAGTGGGGCTTCTTCAGGACATGGTCATCAGGGATCTCAGTTGGGCCAGTCTTCACTTAGTGCCCTTCCAGCGCAGAGCTCTACTCCTGCTTCTTCAACCCAGGGTTCATCTGCAGTGAGGGGTTCCCTTCAGTCCCCTTCTCCAGCACCGGGTAGTTGTTACGAGTGCGATGAGTTTGGTCACATGAGGAGACAGTGTCCTCGGCTTCGCGGTGGTCGGTCTCAGCAGAGTCATCAACCCTCCTCTTCTACTCTATCTACTTCAGCACCCTCCCAGTAAGGTAGGGGTGGGGGCAATATAGCTAGGGACCGCCCTAGGGGTGGAGACCGATCTGGTGATGGGCAGGCTCGATTCTATGCTCTTCCGGATAGGAGGGATGCCATTGCATCAGATGCTGTTATCACATGTATTATCTCAGTCTGCCACAGGGATGCTTCTGTCTTATTTGATCCCGGATCTACATACTTTTATGTGTCTTCACATTTTGCGCATCATCTGGGGACGACCCGTGGTTGTCTTGCTCTGCCTGTGCACGTATCTACCCCGATGGGTGATATTGTTATTGTGGATCATGTATATCGGTATTGGCTGGTGACTATTGGGGGTCTGGAGACCCGAGTTGACTTGTTGTTGTTGGGCATGGTAGATTTTGATGTGATTCTGGGTATGGATTGGATATCTCCGTACCATGCTATTCTGGACTGTCATGCCAAGACAGTTACATTGGCTATTCCGGGTGTTCCGAGGATTGAGTGGCAAGATATGACTGACTATGTACCCAGCAAGGTGATTTCTTTCCTAAAGGCCCAGTGGATGGTTGGGAAATGTTGTTTATCGTACTTGGCTTTTGTGAGGGATGTTGGAGCTGAGACTCCTAGTCTTGATTCTATGCCCGTTGTGAGTGATTTCCCTAATATGTTTCCAGTAGACCTGCCGGGCATGCCGCCAGACAGAGACATTAATTTCGATATTGATCTGGTGCCGGGCACTCAGCCCATCTCCATTCCTCTGTATCGTATGGCACCAGCGAAGTTGAAGGAACTAAAGGACCAGCTTCAGGAACTCCTAGATAAGGGGTTTATTCGTCCTAGCATGTCACCGTGGGGTTCACCGGTCCTATTTGTGAAGAAGAAGGATGGCACAATGAGAATGTGCATTGACTACAGGCAGTTGAACAAGTTGACAGTGAAGGACAAGTGTCCACTACCGCGCATTGATGATTTTTTTAACCAGCTCCAGGGGGCAAGGGTATTCTTTAAGATTGATCTCCATTCAGGCTATCACCAGCTGAAGATTAGGGATTCTGATATTATGAAGACGACTTTTAGGACGAGATATGGGCAGTATGAGTTTCTAGTTATGTCTTTTGGGCTGACTAATTCCCCATCCACGTTCATGCATCTGATGAACAGTGTATTTCGGCCATATCTAGATTAATTTGTTATTATTTTTATTGATGATATCCTGGTATACTCGCGTAGCTAGGAAGAGCATGCTCAACATTTGAGATTGGTATTACAGAGATTGAGGGAGGAGAAGCTTTATGCAAAGTTCTCCAAGCGTGAGTTCTGGCTTGGGTCTGTGGCATTTCTGGGACACGTGGTGTCCAGTGATGGTATCCAGGTTGACCCAAAGAAGATAGAGGCGATGCAGAGTTGGCCTAGACCATCCTCGACCACGGAGATCCGGAGTTTCCTCGGTTTGGTAGGATATTATCGTCGGTTCGTTTCATCTATTGCTTCGCCCTTGACCAAGTTGACGCAGAAGGGTGCACCATTTGTATGGTCAGACGAGTGTGAGGAGAGCTTTTAGAAGCTCAAGACAGCTTTGACCACAGCGCCAGTGTTGGTTTTGCCATCAGCTTCAGGTTCTTACACCGTGTATTATGATGCTTCGAGAGTTGGGATCGGATGTGTGTTGATGTAGGAGGGTAGAGTTGTTGCATATGCTTCTCGTCAGTTGAAGCCTCATGAGAAGAACTACCCCGTTCATGATTTGAAGTTGGATGCTATAGTTCATGCTTTAAAGATTTGGAGGCACTACTTATATGGCGTATCTTGTGAGGTATATACTGATCATCGCAGCCTTAAGCATCTGTTCAAATAGAAGGTCTAAATTTGAGGCAGCGTAGGTGGATTGAGTTACTCAAGGACTATGACATTACCATTTTGTATCATCCGGGGAAGGCCAATGTAGTAGCCGATGCTTTGAGCCGGAAGGCGGTGAGTATGGGTAGTTTAGCGTACATTCCAATTGGGGAGAGGCCCTTTGCAGTTGATGTCCAGGCTTTGGCCAATCGGATGGTGAGTCTAGACATTTCGGAGCCTAGTCGGGTGTTGGCTTGTGTGGTTTCCCGATCTTCCTTGTATGACCGCATCAGAGAGCGCTAGTATGATGATCCGCATTTGCTTGTCCTTAAGGACAGGGTTCAGCATGATGATTCCAGGGATGTGACTGTTGATAGTGATGGCGTGTTGAGGATGCAGGGCCGGATTTGCGTGCCCAATATGGATGGGCTTCGGGATTTGATATTGGAGGAGGCCCACAGCTCGCGGTATTCCATTCATCCGGGTGCCGCGAAGATGTATCAGGATTTGAGACAGCATTACTGGTGGAGGAGGATGAAGAAGGATATTGTGAGTTATGTAGCTCGGTGTCTCAACTGTCAGCAGGTCAACTATGAGCATCAGAGGCCCGGTGGTGCACTTTAGCGCATGGATATTCCTGAGTTGAAGTGGGAGAGGATTACTATGGATTTTGTGAGTGGTCTCCCTCGGACATTGAGGAATTTTGATTCGATTTGGGTGATTGTGGATCGGCTGACCAAGTCCGCGCACTTCATTCCGGTGCGTACTACCTATTCTTCGGAGCGGTTAGCGGAGATTTTCATCCTGGAGATTGTACGGTTGCATGGGGTCCCAGTTTCCATTATCTCAGATAGGGGTACTCAGTTTACTTCCCAGTTTTGGAGGACTTTTCAGCGAGAGTTGGGCACACAGGTAGAGTTGAGCACAACATTCCATCCTCAGAAGGACGGGCAGTCTGAGCATACCATTCAGATATTGGAGGACATGTTGCATGCCTGTGTTATTGATTTTGGAGGTTCTTGGGCTAAGTTCTTGCCATTTGCAGAGTTTTCCTACAACAACAGCTATCAGTCCAGCATTCAGATGGCACCATATGAGGCCTTATATGGGAGACGTTGTAGATCTCTGGTTGGTCGGTTTGAGCCGGCGAGGCTAGGCTATTGGGGACAGAGTTGGTCCAGGATGCCTTTGATAAGGCAAATGTGATACAGGAGAGACTTCGTACAGCTCAGTCGCGTCAGAAGAGTTATGCGGACAGGAAGGTTCGATATGTATCTTATATGGTGGGCGAGAAGGTCTTGTTGAAGGTTTCGCTTATGAAGGGCGTTATGAGGTTTGGAAAGAAAGGAAAGTTGAGTCTGCGGTTCATTGGTCCTTTTTGAGATACTCAGGAGGATTGGGGAGGTGGCCTATATGCTTGCTTTGCCACCCAGCTTATCAGGGGTTCATACGGTATTTCATGTTTCTATGCTCCGGAAGTATGTTGGAGACCCGTCTAATGTATTAGACTTCAACACGGTTCAGTTGGATGATGATTCGACCTATGATGTGGAGCCAGCGACTATTTTGGGTCGTCAGGTTCGGAGATTGAGATCAAAAGATATAGCTTCGGTGAAGGTGCAGTGGAGAGGTCGGCCTGTAGAGGAGGCTACCTGGGAGACCGAGCAGGAGATGCGAAGCAGATATCCTCACCTATTCGAGACTTCAGGTATGATTCTTGACCCGCTCGAGGACGAGCGTTTGTTTAAGTTGGGGAGGATGTGATGACCCGACTCGTCGTCTCATGTATCTCAGCCACGTTTCCCCTATTTAATGCTTCTTCATGTTTCATTATCGATATTGGTTGTGTTGGAGTTGAATTGGATTGGCTTGGATAGCAAATGAGACACTTAGTCTATTTTAGGAAGGCTTGGTTTGAAAAAGTCAACCGGATGCTGACTCATGAGTTAGAGGGCTCGGATGTGAATTCTGGTGATTCAGATAGCTTCGGGGGATGATTTGTGACTTAGGAGTGTGATCGGAAGTTATTTTGGAGGTCCGGTGTAGAATTAGGCTTGAATTGGCGAAGTTAGAATTTTGGCAAATTCCGGTTGATAAGTGAGATTTTGATCCGAGGGTCGGAATGGAATTTCAAGAGTTGCAGTAGCTCCGTCAGGTGATTTTGGATATGTGTGCAAAATTTCAGGTCATTCGGAGGTGTTTTGGTCGGGTTTTTGATCGAATGCGTATTTCGGAAGTTTTTAAGAAACTTAGGCTTGAATCCGAAGTGATTTGATGGTTTTAGAATTGTTTGATGTGTTTTGAGGGTTAAAACAAGTTTGAATGAGGTTTTTGGTTGTGTTGGTGTTTTTGGTTGAGGTCCCGGGGGCCTTGGGGTGAATTCGAGTAGTTAAACGAGAGTTTTTGAGGTTTGCTACATGTCTGTTATTGCTGTCATCTGGTATTTTCACTTCTGTGGAAATGGACCGCAGAAGCGGATAAGGTGTCGCAGAAGAGGTCAGGCATGGGCTAGGGTAATTCTGCATAAGTGGAAGATGGTCGCTTCAGTGGGTCCGCATGAGCGGACATTTTACTGCAGAAACGGTTTTGAGAGAACCGCAGAAGCGGAGTCTGAGTCGCATAAGCGAAGAGTTGGTTTTTAAGTGAGAACCGCATAAGCGGATTTTTTGCCGCAGAAGCATTCCTGCATAAGCGGAAGCGGGACCGCAGAAGCGAAAGTCATTGTGGACAGAAGGGTTTTAAATGTTATATTTCATCTGCGAGCAAGAGGTAGTTTCCACCATTTTTGAGCGACTTGGAGAACTTTGGGCGAGAATTTTTGAGGGTTTTGACTGAGAATCGATTGGAGGTAAGTTCCTTGGCCTGATTATTCAAGTTTATGGTAGATTTATCATGGAAATTAGTGGAAATTCACCAAAATGGAGTAAGTTAGGGCTTGAGAGGTTATAATGTAAAAAAATGGAATTTCGAGGGTCAAATGGACTCCGATTTTGGCAAATTTTATATGTACGGACTCGTGGCGAGACGAGGAATCTGGTGATATGAATTTCATAATTTTTTGAGAAGTGGGACCGGGGCTCGGTTTTTGCCAACTTCGTGATTTTTAGTGTTTTTCGAGTTATTTCGATTGGGTTATGTTCCATTAGCCTATTGTAATGTATTCCTTGTGGTTTTGATCAGATTCGGTGCACAAGGAGGTTGATAAGAGAGGAAAAGGCATAGCGGACTAGACTTGTGGCCGGTTTGAGTTGAGTAATAGATGTAGATGATGACCTGAGGGTTTGAAACCCTGGTATATCACACTGTGATGCTATATTGAGGCGAGACACGTACTCTATGACGAGTGCAGGGTTGCTTATGATTGGGGACTATGGCTTAGTCCGCTTGGAGTGATGATCAAACCGTGTTCTTGACTAGAGATTAATTGGTAAACATCTTACTTGGATCTTATGAATGTATTTGGGCTGTGTGCCGATTATTTGAATCCCTTAGGGATTATTATCATTGCTTCCATGATGCTTAGCATGTTATATGATTTCAGTCCTGAGTTAAACATTGTTTGGAAATGCTTAGTCACATTCCTAAGGTTTTAAAAAACTTAAACTATATTTTCCTAATAATTGGAACTGAGAACTATAACTTGACTTTGTCGTGTGGCTCACATGCATATTTTGGGCTGATTGTGGATCGGGCTGCACGCGCAGCGATGATATGATGATATTGCGCTTGGGCTGTAGGAGCTCCTCCGGAGTCTGAAACCCCACAGTGAGCGCGGGTACCCAAATGGATCGGGCTGCGCGCCGCAGCGGTCATGTGCATTGCATTGCATTCATACATTGATATTTTCCTGTCATTGTTTGTTACCGTTTTTACTGTTAATTGTGTTAAACTGTTGGCTTAGCTTTGCATTGTGGTATTTCGTGTATTCTCACCTTCAGTCGTTATATATGCTTATTACTCACTGAGTTGGAGTACTCACTTTACTCCCTGCATCATGTGTGCATATTCAGGTGTTCCAGAGGCTTAGTTGAGTTGCTGCTGCTGTTTTCCAGATTTCTCAGGAGTTGTCGAGGTAGCTGCCTGACATCCGCAGGACTCGACTCCTCCCCTTATCATTTTGATATTTCTGCATTCTAGATCTCTGTACTATTGTGGATTTACTACTCTATTTCATTTAGAGGCTCTAAACTCGTGACCCCGGATCTTTTGGGCGGTGTTAGATATGCTATTGTTTCCGTACTATCTTCTAATTAATTATCCGGTTGAAAGACTTTTTAATCGGTTAATTTAATACTGCTAATTGGTAATGTGATATGTGATTGGGTTGTGAGTATTAGTTGGTCGGGCTTGCCTAGCAATTGTGTTGGGCGCCATCACGACCGGGATTGGGGTCGTGACTGCTTAGCTCCTAGACATTTGGCCTTATCAGTCTATGAAAGGGAGTTGATGGCCTTGGTGTTTTCTGTTACCAAATGGTCACACTATCTATTGAGCCAATATTTTATTATTAAAACTGATCAGAAGGCCTTAAAATATCTTTTAGACCAAAAGTTACATACTAACTCTCAGTTAAGGTGGTTGGCCAAATTACTTCCATTTGATTTTGAGATACAGTACAAAAAGGGCAAGGAGAATATAGCTGCTGACTCTCTTTCAAGAGTAACTGGTGCTGAACTTATGACTTTGATGGTCTCTTATGTAAGATCTAAATTTTGGCATTCTATTTCTTTATTGTGGTCCGCTGATCCTGAGCTTATTGCCCTTATTTCCTCTTTACAACATACTCCTCAGAAATACTTCACTTGGCTTAACAATCAGCTGAGAAGGAAAGGCAAACTGGTCATTGGAAAAGATCCTGCCTTGAGGCAGCATATTCTCAGTCTGAGGCATTCCTCACTCACAGGAGGTCATTCAGGTATTGATGCTACAACCAGGAAGGTCATGGCTTACTTTTACTAGAAGGCTATCCGTAAACACATTTTGGATTTTATCCATAAGTGTGATGTCTGTTAGAGAAGAAAATATGACATTTCAACCTCCCCTGGATTGTTGCAACCATTGTCTGTCCCCTCTCTTCCTTGGTCGGATATTAATATGGATTTTATCGAAGGATAGCCTAAATCCCTGAGCAACACTGTTATTTGGGTTGTTGTTGACAGGCTCACCAAATATGGCCATTTTATTGCTTTGGCTCATCCCTATACAGCTAAATACTTAGCCCATACCTTTCTAGACTATATTTTTCGACTTCATGGATTTCCAGCCTCCATCACCAGTGATAGAGATCCCATCTCCATCAGTTCTTTTTGGAAGGAATTCATGTCTATTCGAGGTGTTTCTGTCCATACCTCCACAACTTATCATCCTCAAACTGATGGTCAGAGTGAGGTTTTGAATAGGTGCCTTGAAACTTACCTTCGATGCTTTTGTTCGGACTCACCTAAGGACTGGGGCTCCTTCCTGTCTATTGCTGAATGGTGGTACAACTCTACCCTTCATTCAGCCATCAAGACCTCTCCCTTTGAGCTTCTTTATGGTTACCCCCCTCCCATCTATCTTCCCTATCTTCCTCAGGACTCTTCTATGGATCAAGTTGAGGACATTCTTTTGGTCAGAGAGTTCAAGCTTCAGCTTGCCAAGTTTCATCTTTGTCGAGCTCAGCAACGCATGCAAATACAAGCCAACCTCCATAGGACTGACAGAATTTTCGCCTAGGGTGACTGGGTTTTTGTCAAGTTGCAGCCCTATAGGCAGTCCATCTCTCTCTTTCTCCTTATCACAAACTCACCTCTAGGTAATTTGGCCCTTATCCTATTGTTAAGAAAGTGGGGGCTGTCGCTTATACATTGCTATTCCCTCCTAAGGTTCAACTTCATCCCACCTTTCATGTTTTTCAACTCAAACACTGCGATGAACTGCCTTCCACCATTATTCATCCTCCAGTTCTCGATTTGGCTAGTCCTTTATGTCCTCAGCCAGAACGCAGTATTGAGTAGACGCCTCATCAAGAGAGGTAACAAAGTAGTGGCTCAGCGTTTGATTAAGTGGAAAGGCCTCGATGATTCCCAAGCAACATGGGAGTTAGCTTTTATTATTCGCACTAGATTTCCTCATTTCACCCTTGGGGACAAGGGTGCTCTTCATGGGGAGGGTTTTGATACACAATCAGAAAATGAAGCAGCAAATGAAGGTAGCGAGGATGCCAACGTGGATGCCAAGTTGATCAATTCAAAAGTTAGTTAGTTTAGTTAGTTAACAATTTGAATTATAGTTGGAAATTTGGATTGTAATAGTGGCAGGAACATTAGTTAGAAGCAAACTTGGCATTTCTACTTCTAGATTCTTCAATGTAGTGAGTCTATATATATAGACTCTATTGTAATTGTGTGGTTAAGAAAATATACAGAAAATTGTCCAACTTCTCACTTCTATTTCTCTGCTTTATCTCCCTCTACTACTCTGTTTCTGCTTATTCTTCTTCTCTTCTCATTTTCATTCTTCTTAGCTACCGTTCCATTCTCGATAACTATCAATTTGGTATCATTGAAGCAACCACAGTTAAACTGAACAAACCAACAACAAATTATAAATAAACTTAGTTGGTGTTCTTCGATCAATTAGGCTTAGTTTCTTTCAATCCGATCCCAGCCTATACATTTCCAATCTAACCCAAATTGTAACTAAAGATTCTGAATGATGATTAGAACAAAATTTAGCGATTAGTTTGATCAAACAGACTCAAACTTAAGGAAACCCAAGTCGTCTTTCTCGTCGAGTCGGCGCTGAAATATTTGACCCAAGAATCCAATTCGAAGCAACTCAAAAATGCACTCAAACTTTAGATTCAGATACTAACAAATGTTTCTAGCAAGAATCCATAACAAAAAATTGATTTCCACTCAAAGATTTTAGATCTAAATTTTTTTTAATTCAAGCTCGATGCTCCTTCAATGTAGGTCAAAATTTTCTTTCTCAAATAAGATTTTCATGCAGCAAAAACGAAGAATAAAATCAATTCAGTGAAGGCATCCAACTCTAAAATGAAATTAGAACTCCAAACCAAAGGAGATGGAGTTGGTGTCGGAGGCGGTGGTTATTTGGTAGAGCCGTCCAGAAGGTGATGGCAGCAACAATATTATTTCCTAAATTAACTCAAAATTAAAATTAAGGAGAGAAGATAAAAAGTTAATTATTTCCTTTGCTTTTCCTTTCCAGACTCTCAAAAGAGTGTGTGATTTCACATACTATGTCACGACCCATTTTTTCATAATAGGTCATGATGGCGCCCGATATCATTGTCAGGCCAGTCAACGCGGAAGTATAATTAAATTTTTATTTTACCTTTGTCAAAAACCATTATAATAGATTTTTCCCAATTTAAAGTTATAAACCAGTAAAGATCAATGAAATGTAAAGACAGATATACAACCCAAAATAATGTCTACCATTGTGTATGCCAAAACCTGGTGTCACAAGCTACGGACAACTAGTAGAATATGCACAAAAGAATAATACCCTATCCTAGTGTCTGAATCAGGATAGACAGAAACAACAACAAGAAAAATACATGGAAGTCTTCTTCGGCTACGGATCGGCAAGAAGGGAATGCAACTCACCGTAGAAGTCCCAGAAGTGCTCACTGATATGCACCAGAATGATGTCCGGATCCACCTGCCTCAAATCCTGTACATTTAAGTACAGAAATGTAGCATAAGTACATAAACAACATATACCCAGTAAGTATCCCATCTAATCTCGAAGAAATAGAGACGAGAGGTCGACTCGCTACTTACTAAGGTCAATTAATATATATATATATATATATAAAAATATGATGAGTTCAAATCATGGAATTTACAAGCATCGACAGTTTCATGACAAGTGGTATAAGTCAAGAAATCTACAACATCAATTTTATAGTTTATCATATGAGACAATGGCAAAATAAAGCATATATAAGCTTTTCCACATTTAACATGCGCACATAATAACGAGGCAACGGCCCGAACCAACAAAAATAAACTATGCACTTGCCGAGGATCGACGGTGCGCCTATAGATGCATCTATTCATGCCGAGGAATTCGGCCCGATCCACAAATAAGGATGAAATATCAAGTTCACACACATGGCACATAAATGGTCAAAAATACCAAACCAAACTTAGTTAACTATAGAGGTATGCTCATATCCCCTTTTTAAGGCTCTAGTACACACTGGGTGTTCATAACAACAAGTTAGCATAAGAGATATATTTAATAGGCATGTTTCAGGTCCTAAGCTACCCGGACATTTAACATAGTAGCAGCTACGCATGTGCTCTCGTCACCTAACGCGTGCGTAGTCCCCACATTTAGCAACGAACACTCAAACATTGATCCTAAGGGGGACAATTCCCTCTTACGAGGTTAGAAAGGAGACTCACCTTGCTCCGAAGCGTACTTTCGATATCAAGAATAAGCCCAAACCCTCAATTTGTAGCCAAACGAGCACCAACTAATTAAAATAAGCAAGAACTAGTCAATAAGATCTTACAAGGTTAAATTCTAATTGTTTAAGCAATTTCCTACCCATTAATGCAAGTTTCCTAAATTTCGACCCCGGACCCACGCGCCCGGATTCCAATATTTTTCGAAGGAAGTTGTTCTCTATCACCTAAGGATCACAAATATATGATTTCTAGTTCATTTCATGGCCAATTATAGGATTAAATTTTTAGTTTTGATTAAACCCTAGGTATAACTCTAATCTCTTGATTTTTACCTAACTTTAGTGTTAAATCTTCCTAATATTTATGTATTTGAGCTAAAAGTGAGTGGGGATTACTTACCTTGCATTGATATGTGGAAACTCTCTTTGAAACCTCCGAAATCACCCAAGTGTGTAAGTTAAGGTGAGAGAAATGAGTTTGGGTTCGTATTAATGAACCCTTCTGTCCCTAGTGATTTCTGCGGAAGGATTCCCGCTTTTGCGGGTTCCGTTTCTGCGGACACGAGCTGCTTTTGCGGAAATGGACAAGGGGTCCTGGGCCGCTTCTGCGGTCTAAACCTCGCTTCTGCGAGTTCGCTTAAGCGGAAAGCCCACCGCTTTTGTGGTTCTGGTCCTAGGGCGGATGGACCGCTTCTGCGGTTAGAGGTCCGCTTCTACGATTTCCCCTGGGCCTGGCCCTTTCTGCTTCTGCGATAATTGGACCGCATCTGCGGCCCAAGAACCGCAGATGCGATTATGACAGAAGCAGCAAAAATCCCAGCCCTTTCTAAATCTCCAACTTCACTCGAACCTCGACCATTTGACGCTCGGGGATCCCGAGCCCCGTACGAATATACCGACAAGTCTGAAATTATGAGGCGGACCTACTCAAACTATCGAAACACTCAAAACAATGCTAAATGGAGGAATCAACCCCCAAAACCAAATGAATCAAATCATTGAACTTCAAGTTCTTAATTCTCCTCTAACGGGTGAAAACGCCCTTAAACTACTCGGATTGACACCAAATTTTACGGGTAGGTCTTAACTGATATTTTGGACTTGTATCAAGTTTCGGAATAGAAATCCGAACCCGATACCTAGGAAAACAATGATCTCTTTTTTTATTTAAATCTTTGAAACTTAAACATAATAATTTCACATAAAAATTCATTACTCGGGCTAGATACCTCGGAATTCGATTCGGGGCATATGCCCTGGTCCCATATTTTCCCATGGACTCTCAAAAATTGTCAAATCATGATTCCGGGTTCGTTTCCCCAAAATGTTGACCGAAGTCAAACTTGGCCTTTTTAAAGAAATTAAAGAAGCAACTAGACTTATTCTTGCTCAAAACTCTTCTAACTTCCAAACCACCAGTCCCCGCAAGTTATAAATTAGCTAAAGAAAGTGCGGGATGTTTTATTTAAGGGAACGAGGTTCAAAATTCAAAACGACCAGTCGGGTCATTACATTTTTCACCTCTTAAACAAATGTTCGTCCGCGAACAGACATAGAAAAGTACCTGGACTGATGAATAAGTAGGGATATCGGCTACGCATGTCCTCCTCGGACTCCCAGGTCTCCTCCTCGACCGGTTGGCCTCTCCACTGGACTCTTACCGCAGAAATCCTCTTGGACCTCAACTGGAGGTCCTGTGTATCAACAATGGCAACTGGCTCATCCTTGTAGCTCAAGCTCTCGTCTAGCTGAATGGTACTGAAATCCAACATGTGTGAATAGTCGGCATAATACTTCCGAAGCATCGATACATGGAAGACTGGATGAACTCCTGATAAACTGGGAGGTAAAGCAAGCTCATAGGCAACCTCTCCAACTCGTCTCAACACCTAGAAGGGGCCAATAAACCTTGGGCTCATCTTGCCTTTCTTTCCAAACCTCATAATGCCCTTCATAGGAGAAACCTTCAAGAGAACCTTCTCACCAATCATGAATGATATATCGCGTGCCTTCTGGTCCGCATAACTCTTCTGCCTTGACTGAGCTGTGCGAAGCCTCTCCTGAATCAACTTTACCTTACCCAAGTCATCCTAAACCAAATCTATACGAAGAAACTTAGCCTCACCAGGCTCAAACCACCCGATAGGAGAATGACAACACCGACCATATAATGCCTTATACGGGGCCATCTCTATGCTGGACTGATAGCTGTTATTATATGCAAACTCCGCCAAGGGTAAGAACTGATCCCACTGACCTCCAAAGTCAATCACACATGCTCTAAGCATATCCTCTAAAATCTGAACTGTCTGCTCTGACTGCCCGTCGGTCTGAGGATGGAATGCCATGCTAAGCTCTACGCGGGTCCCCAACTCACTCTTGACAGCTCTCCAAAAATGGGAAGTGAACTGAGGGCCTCTATCTGATATGATGGAGATCGGCACATCGTGCAACCTCACTATCTCCCGAATGTAAATCTGGGCATATCTCTCCGCCGTATAAGTAGTCACCACTGGAATGAAGTGGGCCAACTTGGTCAATCTATCTACAATAACCCACACTAAATCAACCTTCCACTGAGTCTGTGGCGACCCAACCACAAAATCCATGGTGATGCGCTCCCATTTCCACTCCGCAATGGTTATCTGGTGAAGTAGGCCACCTGGCCTCTGGTGCTCATATTTGACCTGCTGGAAATTCAAACATATAGCAACATACTCCACTATGTCCTTCTTCATCCTCTGCCACCAGTAGTGTTGTCTCAAGTCACGATACATCTTCATGGAACCCGGATGAATGGAGTACCTCGAACTGTAGGCCTCCTCTAGAATCCTCTCCCTCAAGCCATCAACATTAGGGACACATACACGGCCCTGAAGCCGTAACACACCATCCTCGCCAATGGATATCTCCTTGGCATCTCTCTGAAGTATTGTCTCTCTGAGAACTGCCAAATGTGGATCATCAAACTGTCGGGCCTTAATCTGCCCCAATAACGAAGACTGATCAACCACACATGCTAGAACCCGGCTGGGCTCTAAAATATCCAATCTCACAAGTTTGTTAGCTAAAGACTGAACGTCCCAAGCTAATGGTCTCATCTCAGTATGAATGAATGCCAAGCTACCTATACTCTCCGTCTTCCTACTCAAGGCATCCGCAACCACATTTGCCTTGCCTGGATCATAAAGAATGGTAATGTCATAATCCTTTAGTAACTCAAGCCACCTGCGCTGCCTCAAATTAAGATCCCTCTGCTTGAACAAATGCTGCAAGCTGCGATGGTCTGTATAAACCTCACATGACGCTCCATATAAATAATGCCTCCATATCTTAAGAGAATGAACAATCACCGCCAACTCTAGATCGTGCACAGGGTAATTTTTCTCATGAAACTTCAGCTGACGTGAAGCATATGCAATAACTCTCCCCTCCTGCATCAATACATATCCCAAGCCAATGCGAGAAGCATCGCAATACACTGTATACATCCCTGAACGGGAAGGAAATACAAGAACTGGTGCCGTAGTCAAAGCCGTCTTGAGCTTCTGGAAGCTCTCCTCATAATCATCAGACCAACAGAACGGGGCACCCTTTTGGATCAACCTGGTCAGAGGTGATGCAATAGATGAAAAGACCTGCACGAATCGCCGATAATAGCCTGCTAACCCCAAGGAGCTCCTGATCTCGGTCACTGAAGTAGGACGTGGCCCACTCTCAACTGCCTCAATCTTCTTGAGATCCACCTTAATAT
Source organism: Nicotiana glauca (assembly GCA_026770625.1). Taxonomy (NCBI): domain Eukaryota; kingdom Viridiplantae; phylum Streptophyta; class Magnoliopsida; order Solanales; family Solanaceae; genus Nicotiana; species Nicotiana glauca. Next base: position 24,065 of record MU701527.1, on the reverse strand, counting down.
CCTCTACTGACACTATATGCCCCAAGAATGCTACTGACTCTAGCCAAAACTCACACTTGGAGAACTTAGCATAAATCTGCTGTTCTCGCAAGGTCAGAAGCACTACTCTCAAATGCTGCTCGCGCTCCCCCAGGCTATGTGAGTATATCAAGATGTCGTCAATGAAAACGATGATAAAAGAATCAATATAAGGCCTGAACACCCTGTTCATCAAATCCATAAATGTCGTTGGAGCATTAGTCAAGCCAAAGGACATCACCAGGAACTCATAGTGGCCATACCTAGTCCTGAATGTAGTTTTCGGAACAACCGAATCCCGATTCTTCAGCTGATGATACCCTAGCCTCAAGTCGATCTTAGAGAAAACCCTAGCACCCTGCAACTGATCGAACAAATCATCAATAAGGGGCAATGGATACTTGTTCTTAATGGTGACTTTGTTCAACTGACAGTAATCAATACACATCCGCATAGTCACATCCTTCTTATTCATGAATAGCACTGGTGCATCCCAAGGCGATACACTGGGCCTAACAATACCCTTTGCTAACAACTCCTCCAACTGCTCCTTCAAATCCTTTAGCTCCTTAAGAGCCATACGGTACGGTGGGATAGATATAGGCTGAGTGCCTAGAGACAAGTCAATACAAAAATCAATATCACGGTCCGGAGGCATGCCATGAAGATCAGAAGGAAAAACATCGACGAACTCTCGGACTACTGGCACTGAATCAATCGTCGGAGACTCTACGGTTGTGTCCCGCACATAAGCTAAATAAGCCAAACACCCCTTCTCCACCAGGCGGTAAGCCTTCAGGAAAGAAATGACCCTGCTAGGCGTATCAACTGTGGAACCCTTCCACTCCAATCTCGGCAACCCTGGCATCGCTAGAGAAATGATCTTGGCATGGCAATCTAGAACGGCGTGATATGGAGATAACCAATCCATGCCCAGGATAACCTCAAAATCGATCATATAGAGCAATAGAAGATCTGCTCTAGTCACAAAACCACAGAAAGTAACCACACATGACCGGTAGATCCGGTTCACAACAACGGAATCACCCACAAGAGGGGACACATGAATAGGAACACCCAAAGGCTCCGGAGAAATAGCCAGGAAACGAGGAAAAAGAGATGATACATAAGAATAAGTAGACCCTGAATCAAATAATACCGATGCATCTCTATCGCTGATGGAGATAATACATGTGATGATAGAATCGGAGGCCAGTGCATCCGGCCTGGCTGGAAGAGCATAGAATCTAGCTGGAGCACCGGCTGTCTGGCCTCCACCTGACACAGGAGTAGCTGGCTGACCTCTCCCTGTCTGGCCTCGACATCTGGATCAGCCTCTACCACTCTGCCCTCCACCTCTAGGTGGCTGGGCCGCTTGTGCTGGAGTCGTGGGCTGCTGCCCCTGCGGTACTGCCTTGCCCCTAAGCCTGGGGCAATATCTCCTCATGTGGCCTGTGTCACCGCACTCAAAACAACGTGGTGCAGTGACCTACTGCCCTGATGACTCCTAGATCCCGTAGCAGGAGCCTGGATAGCCGGTGGGCGATATGAAGTCTCCGGCATAGCACTGAAGTAGGGACCAGAAGAACCCTGAGGAACAGAATACCCACAGGAAGAACCCTAAATAGCTGGCGGGCGGTAGGATCTCTCTGGCATGGCACTGAAATAGAGGCGTGCTGGAGCACCCCGGGCGGGAGCTGGTGGTGCTGAAAATGGGGGCCTACGGGGTGACCCCTCCCATACTAACCTCTGCCCCTAGCTGGGGCACCTCTGAACTCTCCAAAGAATATGGCTCCATTGTCCTGTTGTATCTGATCCCTACCCCTCTGACGATATCTCTCAATCCAGCGAGCAATCTCGACCACAAGCTGATACTCTGTACCCATCTCCACCTCTCAGGCCATACCCGATCGAATACTGGGCTGCAATCCGGCGACAAACCTCCGCACTCTCTCTGTATCTGTAGGGAGTATCATAAGTGCATGGCGAGATAACTCTGAAAACCTCGCCTCATAGTCGGTCACAGACATCTGACCCTGCTCAAGGTGCTCAAATTGATATCGCAGCTCTTCCCTCTCAGAGGGCGAAATATACCTATCTAGGAACAGCTATACGAACGGACCCCAAGTGATGGGAGGAGAACCGGCGGGCCTACTAAGAACATAGGACTTCCACTATCTACGGGCCCTGCCCTCAAGCTGAAAAGTAGTAAAGTCGACTCCATGTGACTCCAATATCCTCATAGCATGTAGTCTGTCCCTGCACCTGTCGATGAAATCCTGGGCATCCTCATGATGCTCACCTCCGAAGACTAGAGGGTGAAGTCTGGTCCATCTGTCTAGTAACTTCTGCGGATCGAACTCCACAGTTGGCTTAGGTTGGGGTGCCGCTACATCAACTGGCTGAACCCCCTCTGCGGGCAGTGCTCCCGGAGTCTGATATACCACAGCTGCATGACCTGGAGCCTGAGTAGTAGGGGTCTGTGCTCCCCCTCCTACCTGCAAAGCAACTGGGTCTACTGGAAATAAACCAACCTGAGTCATGGTGTCCATGAACCGGAGCATACAGTCCATGACCTCCTAAAATCCCAGCGCAGTCATGAAATCCGCCGTAGTAGGCTCAGCTGCGGGAGATTTGCCCTGCTCCTCAATAGTGGGATCCCTCACAGGGTTTGCTGGTGGTACAACTAGAATAGCTCTGGGATGCCTTCGTCCCCTACCACAGACCGGTTCCCTCCCCCGGCCTCTACCTTGGCCTCTGGTAACAGGAGGAGCAACTCCTCCCGGGTCCGGAACGTCGGCGGTACGAGTCCTTACCATCTGTGAGAGAATAGAAGAGGAAATTTAGTACACTGACCACTGCACGATGGAAAATGAATAAAGAGTAGTCTTTCCTAACACCCTATAGCCTCTCAAAGATAAATACAGACGTCTCCATACCGATCTACAAGACTCTATTAGGTTTGCCCATAACTTGTGAGACCTACGTGAACCTAGTGCTCTGATACCATATTGTCACGACCCATTTTTTCATAATAGTTCATGATGGCGCCAGACAGCATTGTTAGGCCAGCCAATGCGGAAGTATAATTAAATTCTCATTTTACCTTTGCTAAAAACCATTATAATAGATTTTCCCAATTTAAAGTTATAAACCAGTAAAGATTAATGAAATGTAAAGACAGTTATACAACCCAAAATAACGTCTACCACTGTGTGTGCCAGAACCTGGTGTCACAAGCTACGGGCAACTAGTAGAATATGCACAAAAGAATAATACCCTATCCTAACGTCTGAATAAGGATAGACAGAAAAAACAAGAAAAAAATACAAGGAATACTTCTTTGGATGCGGATCGGCAAGAAGGGAATGCAAATCACCTTAGAAGTCCCAGATGCGCTCACTAATATGCACCAGAATGATGTCCGGATCCACCTGCCTCAAATCTTGTACATTTAAGTACAGAAGTATAGCATGAGTACATAAAAAACATGTACCCAGTAAGTATCCCGTCTAATCTCGAAAAAGTAGAGACGATAGGTCAACTTGATACTTACTAAGGTCAATTAAAAAATATATATAAGTATGATGAGTTTATATCATGGAATTTACAAGCATCGACAGTTTCATGACAAGTGGTATAAGTCAAGAAATCTACAACATCAAGTTTATAGTTTATCATATGAGACAATGGAAAAATAAAGCATATATAAGCTTTTCCACATTTAACATGCGCACATAATACCGAGCGACGGCCCAAACCAACAGAAATAAACTGTGCACTTGCCGAGGGTCGACGGTGCGCCTATAGATGCATCTATTCATAATGAGGCGTTCGGCCCAATCCACAAATAACGATGAAATATCAAGTTCACACACATGGCACATATATGGTCAAAAATACCAAACCAAACTTAGTTAACTATACACGTATGCTCATATCCCTTTTTTAAGTCTCTAGTACACACTAGGTGTTCATAACAACAAGTTAACATAAGAGATATATTTAATAGGTATGTTGTAGGTCCTAAGCTACCCGGACATTTAACATAGTAGTAGCTACGCACGGGCTCTCATCACCTAACGCGTGCATAGTCCCCGCATTTAACAACGAACACTCAAACATTGATCCTAAGGGGACAATTCCCTTTTACAAGGTTAGAAAGAGACTCACCTCGCTTCGAAGCACTTCCGATATCAAGAATAAGCCCAAACCCTCAATTTGTAGCCAAACGAGCACCAACTAATTAAAATAAGCAAGAACTAGTCAATAAGAGCTTGTAAGGTTAAATTCTAATTGTTTAAGCAATTTCCTAACCATTAATGCAAGTTTCCTAAATTCCGACCCTGGGCCCACGTGCCCGGATTCCAATATTTTTCAAAGGAAGTTTTTCTCTATCACCTAATGATCACAAATATATAATTTCTAGTTCATTTCATGGCAAATTATTGGATTAAAGTTTTAGTTTTGCTTAAACCCTAAGTATAACTCTAATCTCTTGATTGTTACTTAATTTTAGTATTAAATCTACCTAATGTTTATGTATTTGAGCTAAAAGTGAGTGGAGATTACTTACCTTGCAATGATACGTGGTAACTCTCTCTTTGAAACCTCCAAAATCGCCCAAGTGTGTAGTGAAAGGTGAGAGAAATGAGTTTGGGTTCGTATTAATGAACCCTTCTGTCCCCAGTGATTTCCATTTCTGCGGAAGGATTACCGCTTATGCAGGTTCCACTTCTGCAAACACGAGCCGCTTTTGCGGAAATGGACAAGGGGGCCTAGGCCGCTTCTGCGGTCTAAACCTTACTTCTGCGAGTTCGCTTAAGCGGAAAGCCCACCGCTTCTGTGGTTCTGGGCCTGGGGCGGATGGACCGCTTTTGCGGTTAGGGGTCCGCTTATGCGGTTTCCCCTGGGCCTGGACCCTTCCGCTTCCGCGATAATTGAACCGCATTTGCGGTTCCGCTTCTGCAGTCCAAGAACCGGAGACGCGGTTATGACAGAAGCAGCAAAAATCCCAGCCCTTTCTAAATCTCCAACTTCACTCGAACCTCGACCATTTGATGCTCGGGGCTCCCGAGACCCACCCGAACATATCGACAAGTCTGAGATCACGAGGTAGACCTACTCGAACTCTCAAAACACTCAAAACAACGCTAAACTGAGGAATCAACCCCCAAAACCAAATGAATCAAATCATTGAACTTCAAGTTCTTAATTCTCCTCCAACGGGTCAATACCCCCTTAGACTACTCGGATTGACACCAAATTTTACGGGTAGGTCTTAACTGATATTTCAGACTTGTACCAAGTTTCGGAATAGAAATCCGAACCCGATACCTAGGAAAACAATGGTTTCTTTGTTTATTTAAATCTTTGAAACTTAAACTTAACAATTTCACATAAAAATTCATTACTGGGGCTAGGGACCTCAGAATTTGATTTCGGGCATACGCCCAGGTCCCATATTTTCCACGGACCCTCAGATATCGTCAAATCACGATTCCGAGTCCGTTTTTTCAAAATATTGACCAAAGTCAAACTTGGCCTTTTAAAGAAACTTAAAGAAGCAACTTGACTTATTCTTGCTCAAAACTCTTCTAACTTCCGAACCACCTGTCCCCGCAAGTTATAAATTAGCTAAAGCAAGTCCAGGAAGTTTTATTTAAGGGAACAGGGTTCAAAATGCAAAACGACCAGTCGGGTCGTTACATACTATGCCATTTTAGCATTCGTGTTGAATAGGTACATTTTTATTAAAGTTTAAGTATTTAATAGGTAATGGCCTTAGTTGAAGTGTCAAAATGGAAACTAAAGCCAATTTTAAGGGGTCGTATATATATATTTGACCTTAGTTGAAGTGTCAAAATGGAAACCGAAAAAGTTTAAGTTTGTTAATTTATGGATTTTAAGAAACTAAGAGTCCCAAAATCTATAGCTCAAATTCGGATTGGCCCATTACCCATAACCCTTATCAGCTTAGCACAAACCCAGCAACCCACCGACCCGCCCCATTTTATTTTTAAATCTCAGCCTTTAATTCCTTCTAATCTAATGGCTATTATCCTTTCTCCTAACCACATAAAACCCTAGTTATAATTTTACAAATCCCTAAGATAAAAAAAACTAGCACCAGCCGCACCTCACCGGCACATAGAGAAAAAAAAACAGAAGAGGAAACTAATTTTCCTCTTCTCTAATACACACTAGTTTCAGGAGGTCCGTGCTAAGCCCGGGCCCAAACTCAACATATTTTTCTTAGAATTAATAATTTTATTTTAATTAAATAAGTTTAATTCGTATCACATTTTTTTACTGCATAAATAATTTAATATAGTGACACGTCAATCAAGTCTTGTTGATAAGTCTTCATCATTATTAAAGTTTTTTAGTCACATAATTGAATAGTTTTGTTAAAGAAAAAAATTATTTATGTGGAAGCAAGTTTGGCTGGAGAATTATCAAATATCAAAGGGACACAAGTGATTCAATATTCTATAAACTAATATGATTCAAAGCGTTCAAAATAATTACAACTCGGTCAAGAACATAAAATTAAAAAATAGTTGGCATTTTTATGAATTTGTGAGCATATACTTTCTTTAGTTATAGATTTCTTTTTGTATGTTATTAATTGTTCACTAATAATTTCACGTGGCACGGGTTATGTAGTTACATGTGGGGATTTATGCTTAGTTTTAGACAAAATTCAAAAAGAAACTTAAATTTATCAAAGTGAATGTAAAGACCCGACCGGTCGTTTTCGGAATTTCCGCCCCGAACCCCCATTAACTGTTTTTCCTAAGTTCATTTCTGCTATGTTGGTTTGCCGGGATGTTCGGTTCTAGGATTTCGGAGTGTTTTGGTACACTTAGTCCCTAAATGAGAGCTTAAGAGTTGAAAAATGATCCGTATTCAGAACAGTGTGAAGATGACCTCGGAATGGAAATCCGATGGTTCCGTTAGCTCCGTTAGGTGATTTCGGGGTTGGGAGCGTGTTCGGAATGTTATTTGGAGGTCCGTAGCTCTTTTAGGCTTAAAATGCCGAAGTTTAAATTTTTGAAGTTTCCGGTCCGATAGCGAGATTTTGAACCGAGGGTCGGATTTGAATTCCGGAAGTTTCTGTAGCTCCCTCATGTCATTTGGGAGGTGTGTGTAAAATTTCAGATCATTCGGACAAGGTTTGGATAGGTTTTTGATCGAAAATGTGTTTGGTTAGAATTTGAAGTTC
>MU701527.1:930-14852 GCA_026770625.1 Nicotiana glauca | reverse complement strand
GGAGATTCTTTGATATTGATATGAGATCTGGACTAAGGGACGGTATCCCGGGAGATTCTTTGATATTGATATGAGATCTGGACTACGGGTCGGTATCCCGGGAGATTCCTTGATATTGATATGAGATCTGGACTACGGGACGGTATCCCGGGAAATTCCATTGGACAGTTGAGAAAAGGGCTACAGGACGGCATCCTGGAAGACCCTCGTCGGTATTCTTGAAAGGTTGTTGTATTTACTCTGTGTTTCTGTTTTATCTTGCAGTATTATATTTCATTGATCCATCTTATCACTTCGCTGTGTTCATTAGTTTTCATCAGACTTCGATACTGTTAATCTCTTGCTATTTTATTGTTTCTGTCTCAGTAGGGCCCTGACCTTTCCTCGTCACTACCCAACCGAGGTTAGGCTTGGCACTTACTGAGTACCGCTGTGGTGTACTCATGCTACTCTTCTGCACACTTTTGTTGTGCAGATCCAGGTACTTCTGGTCGGACTTTCTATCAGTGATTCAGGCGATACATTCGGAGACTTGAGGTATATTCTGCCGCGTCCGCAGATCGAAGAGTCTCCTTCTACTCTAGCTTATAGTTAGCAGTTCCATTTCATGTGTTCAGTTGTGTAGACATTTCTGGATGTTAGAGCCGTGACTTATGTTCTTTTAGCCTGTGTTGCCCGTGGGTTTTCGGGTCTGGGAGGTTACTTCAGTGTTGGTATTAAAGTGTATGTGCCAGGCGGCAACTGTATACATTATTCCTGTTATTTAGTTTTTATTATAAATTTCGAAATTGTTATTACTTCCGTAATGTATTAGGCTTACCTGGTCACGAAGACTAGGTGCCGTCATGACGTGTTCACAATTAGTGAACTAGGGTCGTGACAGTGAACCTTAAGGATCAATTTAGTTTCATACTTTATTCTTAAAAAGTCAATTCTAAATTACCAACCAAGAAATTTTAAGGAGATTCGATTTTGCTGATAACGCTACCTTCATTTTTAATGTTATATACATTTAGGATTTGTAATGCAGTATAGATATTTAAAAGGCGATGAATATAATTGTTCACAAAAAGATTCAATTCAATTTGGCAAAATAGCATAATAGATACCTATACTTGTCCTGGTTTGTCATCCCGGTCTCGATACTTCACAAGGTTTCATCCAAACACTTGTAGTTATTAAAATACACTATGTTAAATCCCTCTGATCATTGGTAGAGCATATGTGGCAACTTGATGACCGAGTTGGACAAAATACATGAATTTCATGCGTATAAGGAGCGTGAATATAAAAAGTTAGACTATAGATAATTAAAATAAGAAGATTAAATAAAAAGAAAAAGTAAAAGATAAATAATAAATAAATGAAAACAAATATGACTCCTTCCCCATGCCTCCCCCATTTCCTTTTCTCTTTCTACAGTTTTCCTTTTCCCTTGTTTCACCACCTCTCCTCCATCTCTTTTCTCGTTTTCCCATTTTTTCTTTCCTGTTATTCATCCTTTCCATTTTCACAAACTTTAAACTAATATTTGAGAAAAATATATTAACAACCCTTTTCTGAGAACAATCATCATTAGTGTTTTTGAGATGAATTAGATTTAGATCTATGGCTATTACAATGTTGAATCTGTTTTGGGTAAGGATCGTTTTAGGACTATGACTTTCAGGTTATGGAATCGATATTTAATGGAAGATTTATTTGATCGAGCGAAGCTGATTTTCTTTATTGTCTATGGTGAGATTCTTCAGATGCGTTTTGGAGGGTGTGGTTGACGTAGGTATTTGCGAAATTAGGTACGATGTACAACGTAAAATTATGTTGACATATGAATATATTGAGAATTTTTACTTTGTGGTGCCTTGGCATCAATGGAGAAAGGAGTTCAAGGTAGTTCACATGGTGGTTTGAACTTTGAAGTAGTAATTGTCGTTGGACAAAAATCTTTGTAGGGGAGAGGTGGAAGATGGAAAATTGGAGAATGATGATTTTTTGGTTATCCATGGTGGTATTATTGCTGGTAAAGCTAGAAAATCAGAGTGTTGTTTCTTGCTTTCTGCTGTGAAAAATGAAGAGAGATGGTAAGGGTGGGGGAGGAGTCTGAGTGAAAAGAAAAAAAGATAATTAATTCTAAAGTGAAAAATTAATGATATGTCATAAAAATCTGATGTGGAGGACGACGTATCATCCAAATTGTGCATTTGAAGAACACGCAAGTATGGAGGGTTTAAAGTAGTATTTTAATAACTATGAGCGTCTAGATGAAATTATATAGAGTATAGGGACCGGAATGACAAAGTGGGACAATTAGGAATGTTGATTAGGCTATTCTGTCATTCAATTCAATGAGCTACGAAAAAAAACTAATTAAATGAGAATCGTACTTGGTTCAACAAGAATAATATAAAGGTTATTACTAATTAAATGAGAATCGTACTTAGTTCAACAAGAATAGTTTTAAATTTTAGCTTCTTCTCCTTTTCCTAATTTTTATCCCCCAATGTAATTGATAAATTTAAAAAAAATATAAAGGTTATTACTTTTTTTTTTCAGAAATGCTAATTTTTTAATTCTTAAAAATGTATTTTATGCACTCTAGGTTAAAAATAATAAGAAAACTTATAAAAAATGACTTGCGCATGCAAAGAAAGAAAGTTCAACCAAAATCAGAATTAACATAAGCTTTTGAAAACAACTCTTATTTAGTAAAATATCTTAAGTAATTTTCAAATAGTTTTCATCAATTATATTTTAATTAAACCCATAAAATAGTAGGTTTTAATTTTCTTTAAAGTAAAAAAAAAGTGCATCGAGAGATTAGTAGTAGATGAGATAAATACTTAAAAAATACGTAAAATAACAATACTAAATAGTAACTAAAATTTTTTAATAAGTATATATTTCCAATATAGAAAAGCAAAATTTGGTTTAGTCCTTTAAAATCTTTACTTCCAATGTTCATCAAATTATTTACTTCAAACTCACGTTATGCTTATTATGACCTCATTAAGATTTTAATAATATATTTTAATTCATCCGTATTAACGAAAACCCACATTTTTATTTTTTAGAATCCTCTAAATAACACCAGTAAACTTTCTTTAGTTTAGAGTCTTTTCGCAAATTGACCTAATATTAGTCTTATAAGTATATTGATAAAAAATAATTCAAGTACATTAATAAATAAAAAATTTAGAAATACCCAAAAATAATTCTGATGTGTCTTTATTAGTACATATATGAGCTCTAGAGAGAGAAGAAAATGGTTAGGAACATATGACGTGGGAGATGTCTAAATTATATAGTAAGACCTAACAAGTTGTCCACTTGGAGAAAATTTTTGGCATACTTTGCCTAAATTTACTGAAATGTATACGGTCAAATAATGTAAAAAGTAACCTAAGGCCAAAAAATAGATCCATAGTAAGTTACATTTACCAATTTAAAAGGCCTAGGTGGGAGCGGTCTTAAAAAAAAGAGCAATTTATGCAAAAAAATCCATTCAGCTTAAACTAATACCCTCTTTTATCCATTTGAAAATTATTTATAATATATATTTACCCAAATAAAACTAACTATTCCTACCTACCACATCCATCCTAACTTTTTCTACCCATTTGACTTAGCTTAGCTTGATTTTGCTTGGCTTTGTTTGATTTGATTTGAATTGGCTTGACTTGAATTGACTTGATTAGCTTTGGGTTGACTTGGCTTGGCATGACTTGAATTATCTTGGTTTATAGCGCTTGAATCGATTTCATTTGGCTTGGTATTAAAAAAAAAAGGGAAGGCGCAAAGTAATGGATAGGAACGGATAAATATTTTCCGCCCCATGGGTACTTGCTAAACTTTCTGAAATTAGTGATTGATAAAAATGAGATATTCAGGAAAAAGACAACTACATCAGCCATGTGTATCAGTTTCACAACATAAAAAAAAAAAGGTAGGACAACTTTTAAGAAGTAAACCATAACACAAAATATAAAATTGACTTTAATAAATATGATAAGGACCTAGAAATAATTAATTAAAAAGTTCACACTTTATTGGAAACTTTAGCGAGGACTACAAAAGTCCTTTGATTCTCCCTAATACAGGGGAAGGGATGATACAGAGGATGAAAGGAGAGGACAAAAACAGAGCGCACACACATAGATGCACAGAGAAACAAGAAAGAGATGAAAATCAATGAGTCCCTCGTGATGACATTCTTATTATTTCTGGCTCTACTTTTTTTTGGTTTTAGAGACTTTGATAGCTAATCCTAGTATTAAGACAGGGCTCACGTTTTGAAGCTGAAATAGCCATCACCCCGACGAACCTGTCTCTATTTGTGTCGCCTAGGCAAAGATACGGCTGGAAAATTGACACTTCAAAGCTAATCATCAAAAGTGTCCTTGCTCGTGGCATCTTTGGTACTATCCGCCGTGGCGTTTATGATGGCTTGGATGTCGCCGTTAAATTGCTAGATCGGGGGGAGGGGGGAGGGGGGATACGCAGAAAAAGAGGAGAGCTTGGGGTCTGTCGCTCCCAAACGCACACGCAAGTATACGTAATCGTACAAGTAATAAGATGATAAGTCTAGTGTCGAACCCACAGAAACTTATATCAACTACTCACTAACACACCAATATTGTTATTCCGTCAAGCCAAGTTCGAGTTCAAGAGTTTAATTATGCTAATTATAATTTTAAGTAACAACTAAATTATCAAATATCAAGTTGATTGTTGTGTATTTAATAGAGACAAATATTCCAGGGTTGTGATTTATTCACCAACTGTATTGTGTTTTAATTAACTATCCTATTCATATAACTCACTCATGGTTGTTAATTAATCGATAAATGCTCTCATAGCCTTCTCCCGAAGTACTACTCACCTATTCTCAATAGATTAACATCTATATTCCTACGAAATCAATCTATTAAGAACGCATTAAAATCACGACATTTAATTAAGCAAGGTGATTAGGTATATTCCTATCCTAACCACAAATCTGCTCCCTTTAAGGGTTAAGATCATACTTTCTTCAATTCTTCTCTAATCTAAACATGACTTTTCCAAGCATAGCATAGATAGTAAATAAAACTCAACTGCTGGCCAAACAATTAAGCAATTAAACATAGAATTGAAGAAACAACCATAGATGAATGAATTATAATCAAGATCAAGTTAATTTCAAACCACAATAATCATGGCTAAATCACAACCCCAGAACAATGGATGTTTTAGCCACTCATGATCATACAAAACTCAACAATAATAGTCTTAAACATATTATAAACAAGCAACTAGAAGAAAGTTTCAAAGAACTCTTTTAATTCTTGCTCCAAGGTGGTAGTTTTTCTTCTCCTTTCTTAGCTCCAAGATGAGTCTTCAATGGCTTTTTCTCTCAAGATGAACAGTCTTTTTCCACTCCTCCCTCAAAATCTAATTTTTTTTTCAATAATAGAGGTTTGCTTCAATTAAGTTGAGTGGTTCCCTTTAATTTTCCCATTTTACCCCTCTATAATGCATTTCCCGGACAGAAACGCGCGAAGTATCGCGCGAACACTGAACTTCGCGCGTTTCTTCGCGCGTTTGACACTGGTTCAACATTTTAATCGCGCGAACAAAGAAACTTCGCATGTATGGGAGTTATTTTCTTCCATTTCTTGTCTCGTCTTTGCACGGACTCAACTCCGAGGGGTTATTTTTGCTCCTAAATCATTCCATAACCTTTTCAAATATATATATATAGGCTCCTTTTTCTGCAAAGTATAAGAATCACAATTTAAATGCCTATTTCTCATCAAATATATATATATTATGTTATTGGAATATAATCAAATGGAAGCATAAGTAATGGTTAAATCACTCAGATTTCGCTTATTATCAATACCCTACACTTAATTCATTGCTAGTCCTCGAGCAATTAAATTATACTCACTAGAGATTCCTTCACTCAACCAAATCCATTAACGCATTACACCTAGAACAAAGTACATATATTACTCCTAGCAATGAACAATCCTAACCTCAAAATTGATTCTCAATTGCCATTTAATATTCAAACTTCCTTAACATACTCCACACAGAAGTCAAGATTTGCTTTTCTGTCACAAGTCATATGCCCTCACCATCATGCTAATCAAAGAATATTTGTAATTTAATCCACACATTCAAGTCATATACTTACATTTATCAATGAAAGCACTCACTCTCACAATAAAAGTCACATACATGCAGTTGGTACCATAAGTTTGCCCGTAATGTAAATCTCTACTAATATAGGCTAACTCGACTCAAAATCAATTAGGACTTTTCCATGGTTGTAATGTGGGCTAAGAGACAGGTGAGATACATTTTAGAATAGTGACTCACTCCCCTAAGCACTTTAATACATCACATGTTACTTAAAAACGCCTATTTTGTTTTTATTCACAAACAATATATCATCCAAATATTCCCTTCTTCTTTAAGCACTCTATTAATTTATACCCACTAGCTGGATCAAAACATCATATTTATTCATTCAATTTTCGCTAGTGGTGTATAACTGTTACAAAACAAGTGCCCTTTCTAAATTTTCATTGGCTTCACTCAAAAGCCACCCCACATTTAATTCCTTCTTAATTCTTTTAGCATTCCTTTCACGATTAAAGTGCTTTTAAGAGGAAAAAGGTTCAAAATAAGATCAATGAAGAACAAAAGATATAGGCTTGTAATGTGGTTGCCAAATAAAAAGTTTATAGGCTCAGTAGGGTTACCTAGGGATAAATTTTATTTGTGATAAGCAATTAAGCTCAAAAAGGTCAAAGAAAGCCTAAAATTATTTTTCAAACCGAGAATACCTAATATTTCGCTTTAATTCACATACCGAGCAAGTTCTAGACACAAATACAATGTATGGACTACACAATTTTTCACCACACATGGCATATGACTCATTTAGATTAGCTCATCAATGCACTTAATTATGAGGAGTCAATTCAGTGACAAACATATCAGTTAAGGCACTTTCCATGAGATTCAATAGTTAAGACTAAACATTACACTCCAGGATCTATTGTGTTCAGGTGTGTCAACGCTATGTGTTTTCTTCTTTAGCTTACATTCCTTATTCTAATCTACAAATTAAAATTGAAAAAATAAATTACAAACTACCTATGCCTGGTTCAAGATAAACCCTTGAAAAAGAACCGTGGCTTAAAGAAAAACCAAGGGGAAGTTGTTACATTACCCTAAAAATACAAAAAAATAATTTAGACGCCTATATTATTATTATTATTATTATTTTTTAATACTCACCCTCAAGAACTTCTTTTGAAAGAAATTCGTCATCAGGCCGAGCCATTCTATATGCAAAATAAAAATTTCCTATATACTCCACTTGGCTAACTATCTAGCCAAACATTACCAAATAGACGAAATAATGTAATCAAACAACTGAAATAGCATAAACAACCCACATAATGTGCCAATCCAACAAAAACAAACAAAACAATTCAAAACAATCCTACAATCCATAATAGTTAAAATAAACCCACACCCCACACTTAAACTTTAGGCATGTCCTCATGACTTTCATTGCTAAAACAAAAAGAGGCAAAGATACTTCCCCGACATTTCATTCTTGGTCTGAAACAGTGTCAGGATTGACATTACATGCTCGCCCCAATGCTCTCAGCCAACCCATAAATTTTTTCTCCGATTTGACTTGTCGGTCAGCAATTTACTCCACACGGTTGCTCAAAGTATTCACTGAAGTGCGCAAATCAACCATCTTTTGCTCCCATGTGGTATGGCTAGGCATTCTGGCAGTTCCTGAAGAGGATGCTGCTCCAAGCAATGCAACAGTTGGTGCACTGGGTGCTTGTGCCTGCTCTCCGCCTTCTAAATCCATGGGCTCATTTTCCTCCTCATTCTCCGAGGCATCAGAATCATCATCACCTCCTCCTTCTTCAGCTGCTAGTTTTGTAGGCCGGATCTTGAGTGATTTCTTCACCAACCCATCCATACTAAGATCTTCAGGTACATGTGCTTGCCTGCAAAGTTGGGTTACCAAAGATGGAAAGAAAAATCCATACATACGTTGCGGGCACCTGATGAACATCTTATCGTGGATCACAGTAGCCATGTCAAAAGATAGGCCTTTTATGAAACACCAAATCAATGCTGCTCGAGGTCCATTCACCTCCGTGGTATTTTTGGATGGAAGGAGTCGATTGTTGATTACATAAAGCCAGTTCTTTGCTTCTTGACTTAGAACAGAGGAGTGGAACCTCTCACCATAATCCAGCCACTCTACCTCTTTTCCTGGGGCACAAATATCCTCAAAGAAACGATTTCACTTTGCTTCTGTCGGAGCCTTTGCGTATTCATAAAAATCATCACGTTTAGGCACAGGGTCAGGCAAATTATATATTGCTTGTATTGCCTCGATAGAAGCATCAACCGCCTTGCGGCGCACCGTGACAACACTATTAACATATTCAGGCAAATTGGCATAGAATTCACGTACAACCATTTCATTCGCCTCCCCTGGCTCGTCAATGAAGATTTGCAGACCCCGCTCCCTCAACGCATTGTACATGTTGGGGCATCTTTCCTTGAGCTTCTTTATGTCAATGCCCCTCTCCGAAATTGGCTTCTTTGTTGCCTTGACAGTGAAACGACTTTGAGCCTCAGGTGAAACAAATTTGTTGCTGTCATAAGTGTGTGCTGGTGCTGCCCTTTGGCGGCTTGACGATGCACCTGTTGCCAATCGCTTTTTAGGTGCCATAATATCTGCAAACCATGCACACATTACTCAGTCCAACATAGTTATTGTGACTTAATGCGGTTACTCAGACTTCACATGCAAAATTGGTCACAATTGCATAATAATGTTCATTGAGGCCTTTCCACAAATACCTTGTGGGCATTGAGTTTTTACCCCTTTTTTTAAGTGTTCTGGTTAGGGTTTGCCCACCAAAAATACAACTATAACCAATTCAAGTACTACCCATCCCATACATACAACAATCAAACCCCACACTTATATCACAAAGTGTTAAAATCTCTACACAATATATATGTATACTAACTTATTCCATAGAACATTAAACTATCAAACAAATCTAAAAATATATAAAGAACACAATATAAATTATAACTTCTAACATCTACATCAAATACATAATGAGAAAAAAGAAGAAAATAAACAAGAAAAAGGAAAAAAATTAAAAATTGCAGTAAAAATTAGGGTTCTTACCTTTTTTTAGGGATAGGATTGAAGTTGCTTAAAGAGGAAGAGATGTAGGTGTGATTTGTGGTGGTTTGAGGATGGTGAAGTAGTTAATAATGAAGAAGAGGATGGTTTTGGTTGAGGAGTTATTGAAGAGGAGGGTTTGAGGAATTGTGGAAGAAGAGGTTTTGTAAGTTAAAATTAAAATAATGAAACATAACTATATAACGCTGCAGGCCCGACCCAGATGCGCGAAGTTTCGCGCGAAGTATAAACTTCGTGCATTTCTTCGCGTGTTTTACAAAACATTCTGCCTGGATCGCGCGAAGTTCGCGCGAAGTTAGTTTCTTCGCGCGTCTGGGCAAATATTTGTCCGTTGAATTTTTTTATTTTTTTATTTTTTATCTTACCTTAGCATCCGCCCTTGTTCACCTGCAATTATTAATACATAAATAAACATAAAAAAAAATTTACAATCACAAATATCACGATTGTTGGGTTGCCTCCCAACCAGCGCCTGATTTAACGTTGCGGCACGACGCAGAATCCCGCTCACTCATTAGCGAGCACAATTTTTGTCTTTTCATGATTAATCATTCCTCCCCAATAGTGCTTGACTCTATGACCATTCACCAAGAATTTCCTGTCGCCATTTAAAGCTCGCAACTCGATTGCACCATAAGGAGTGACTCTCACCACCTCAAACGGACCTGACCATCTCGACTTTAGCTTTCCAGGAAACAGCCGCAGTCTAGAATTGAATAGCAATACCTGTTGGCCAGGCTCAAAGTGACGCGACTCTATATGCTTGTCATGCCATCTTTTTGTTTTTTCTTTGTATAGCTTGGCATTTTCATAAGAGTGCAGCCGGAATTCGTCTAATTCATTCAATTGCAGCAGTCTTTTCTCACCAGCGGCTTCAAGGTCCATGTTCAGCTTCTTAATGGCCCAGTACGCTTTGTGTTCAAGCTTAACTGGTAGGTGGCATGCTTTTCCATAGACCAGTTTGTAAGGGGACACTCCAATTGGCGTTTTATAAGCAGTTCTATATGCCCATAGAGCGTCATCCAACTTTGCGGCTCAATCCTTCCTATTCACACTCACCGTCTTCTCCAGTATTTGCTTGATTTCTCTGTTTGACACCTCGGTTGTCCACTTGTTTGCGGGTGGCATGCTGTGGCAACTCTGTGGCGAACTCCATATTTAGCTAGAAGGTTATTCAACAATCAATTACAAAAATGAGTCCTTTCATCACTAATTAAGGCACGTGGAGTCCCAAATCTTGAGAATATGTTCTTTTTCACAAACGCAGCCACCACCATGGCATCATTCATTGGCAAAGCAATTGCCTCAACCCATTTTGACACATAGTCAACGGCTAGCAGAATGTATTTGTTCCCTCTGGATGGTGGAAATGGCCCCATAAAATCTATCCCCCACACATCGAAAAGCTCAATTTCTAGAATATTATTTAAAGGCATCTCATGCCTTCTAGTGATTTTCCCAGTTCTCTGACATTGAACACACTTCTTTACGAATGCATGGGCGTCCTTGAATAAAGTTGGCCAAAAGAGACCGAATTGTAGCACTTTTGCAGCTTTTCTATCCCCTCCATGATGGCCCCCATAAGATGATGCGTGACAATCATACAACACCAATTCTACCTCCTTTTCAGGAATACATCTCCTCATCAACTGATCAGCTCATTGCTTGTACAAATAAGGTTCATCCCCATAGAGAAATTCACATCATGTAGAAACCTCTTTCTTGCTTCAGATTTCATTTCAAGGGAAAGGACCCCACTCACAAGGTAATTCACATAGTCTGCGTACCATGGGGGAGGGTCTTGGTTTATAGTAAAGAGTTTCTCATCCGGAAACACCTCTTTAATTTGGCCACCCTCCTCTACGTGATCGTGATTTTCCAGCCTTGATAAGTGGTCAGCTACTTGGTTTTCTTTCCCTTTCCGATCTCGTATTTCTACATCAAATTCTTGCAGCAACAAAACCCAGCGCATCAACCTGGCCTTAGAGTCCTTTTTTGTGAACAAATACCGAATTGCTGCATGATCGGTATGGACTATGACTTTTGTTCCCACCAAGTATGCTCGGAATTTCTCAAAAGCCCACACCACAGCTAACAATTCCTTCTCAGTGGTGGTATAATTCAGCTGTGCACCATTAATAGTTTTACTCGCATAGTATATGGAATAAAACACCTTGTCCTTCCTCTGGCCCAGTACTGCCCCAATAGCAAGACACTCGCATCACACATAAGTTCAAATGGTAAAGACCAATCAGGTGCTATAATAATGGGAGCAGTAACCAACTTCTTTTTAAGTTCTTCAAATGCTTTGAGGCAAGCATCATCAAATTTGAAACTCACGTCTTTTTCCAGCAGCCTACACATGGGAGTGGCTATTTTTGAAAAATCTTTTATAAAGCGCCGATAGATACTCGCGTGTCCCAAGAAACTCCAGACACCATTTACTGAAATAGGTGGAGGTAATTTTTCAACCACCTCTACCTTTGCTTTATCAACTTCAATGCCGCTCCCAGACATTCTGTGACCCAACACAATGCCTTCTTGTACCATAAAATGGCACTTTTCCCAATTAAGTATCAAATTTGTTTCTTCACAACGGGTGAGTACCTTGCTTAGATTCTTCAAGCAATCATCATAAGAAGACCCAAAAACTGAAAAGTCATCCATAAACACTTCCACGAATTTTTCCACCATGTCGGTAAAAATAGCCATCATACATCTCTGGAAAGTGGCTGGTGCGTTGCAAAGCCCAAACAACATTCGCTTGAAGGCAAAAGTTCCATAAGGACAAGTAAACGTAGTCTTCTCCTGATCCTCTGGGCATATGAAAATCTGATTGTATCCTGAATAACCATCAAGAAAGCAATAATATTCATGCCCGACTAACTTGTCTAGCATTTGATCGAAGAACGGAAGTGGAAGTGATCCTTGGGAGTCGCCTTATTTAGTCTTCTATAATCAATGCAAACTCTCCATCCCCTAATAGTGCGAGTGGGGATTAGATCATTCTTTTCGTTCTCAATCACAGTCATTCCTCCCTTTTTGGGCACACATTGAACTGGGCTCACCCAGTTGCTATCAGAAATGGGAAAAATGATACCTGCATCGAGAAACTTAATCACTTCCTTTTTCACTACCTCCTTCATGATGGGATTTAATCTCCTTTAATGCTCTATAATGGGGCGGTGTCCATCCTCTAGAAAGATTTTGTGCATGTAAAACGATGAACTAATACCCTTGATATCAGCTATAGTCCACCCAATGGCCTTTTTATTCTCGCGGAGGACTCTGAGCAATTTTTCTTCTTGATTGCTGGTCAAGCTGGATGAAATAATTACAGGCAGAGTCTCAGAGTTCCCCCAATAAGCATAGCGCAAATGCGCTGGAAGGGGCTTGAGTTCTAGCTTCGGAGCTTCTTCAATAGATGGCCTGGGGACTGTTAGAGTTACAGGCCTATCCAGCTCTTCAAATTTTCTAAACCCATGTACATAACTGCAGGACATATCTAGCACTTGATCTATTTCTCCTATTCTGTCATCTTCACTATTTCCTACATCCCCAATCAATACTTGTTCAATAGGATCTGAAGAGCTCATATAGGGTACTAACGATGGAGCATCGCTCTCCACCACAGAGATCATGGATAACTCTTCATAATGGGTTGGCAACTTTAGTGCTCTATAAACATTGAATAGCTCTACTTGGTCTCCTACTCTCATTGTCATCTTTCCTTCGCAAACATCAATAATAGCTCGGCCTGTGGCTAAGAATGGACGCCTCAAAATAAGTGGGACTTCCTGATCAGGCTCGTAATCCAGGATGATGAAATTAGCAGGAAATATGAAAGAACCCACTTGAACTAGCACATCTTCAATTACTCCTTCGGGATGAGCAAGGGAGCGATCAGCTAACTGCAAGATAACCGTTGTTGGGCGTGGTTCACCCAACCCCAACTGTCTGAATACAGATAGCAGCATCAAATTTATGCTCGCGCCAAGATCACATAAAGCTCGCCCAACATCATGTTTACCAATGGCGATGTGAATAGTGAAACTGCCTGGGTCCTTCAATTTCTAAGGTAGCTTGCCTTGAATTCTAGAACTACATTCCTCAGTGAGTACCACAGTCTCGAACTCGGTCAACCTCCTTTTATTTGCCACAATATCCTCGATGTACTTTGCATATTTGGGTACTTCTTGTAAGATGTCAACCAATGGAATAATCTGTACCTGCTTCAAGATGTCAAGGAACTTGTTATATGCAACATTGTCCTTAACTTTCTGCAATCTTTAAGGGAATGGAGGTGGTGGCCTTGCAACCACTTGTGGGGATTGCTTAGCTACTACCTTTTCAGCTGACTTCTCCGACTCCTTGGCTTTCTCTGATGTTGATTCCATAATGACTGGCCTCTCTTCAAAAGTCACTTGTTTCCTCTTTTTAGGAGGAACTTCTTCTAGTTGTCTCCCAGTCCTCAATAACACGGCATTAACTGGTGCCTTAGGATTTGCTTCAGTGTCACTTGGAAGAGCTCCAGCTGGTCTAGTGTTTTGAGCACTAGAAAGCTGTCCCATTTGACGCTCAAAATTTCTCACTGTTGTGGTAAGGGTTTGCTGTTCAACCATCATCTTTTTAAACATGTCTTCAAGGTGACTTGTAGAACTTGTTTGTT
>MU701512.1:26302-37131 GCA_026770625.1 Nicotiana glauca | reverse complement strand
CCTAATTAATTCCCTTTTATTTATTTTAATTTTTTGGAATTCTTTACTTGGGGTAAAAATCACGTGCTCACAACTACCATATTCATCTCTATTCAGCTGTTTCAGATTAGCCTTCAATCTCTTCAATTTATACCACACACCATTCATTTGTTTCCCTTGACTTTTACCCCTCCATATATTCTTTACTACTTGGTTAAATTCTACCAAATCTGCCAAACAGTTTATGAACCTAAATGGTCTCCCTCCATCTTGGTTATTACTACCAAGTACTATACTTAGTGAAAAATGGTCTGAGAAGCCTGGATTCATTACTACCCCATCCATATTTGGCCATTTTTGCATCCAATCAGCATTTGCTAATACTTTGTCTATCCTGCTATGTATATGATTATTAGTCCAGGTGTACTGCCTCCCCACTGTCTTGACTTCTGCCAACTCAGCATCTAGTATAAATTGTTTAAAATCTTTTCTTTCCATCTCCTGTACAGGACATCCATTATATTTTTCATCACCCCTTAATATTGTGTTAAAATCCCCCATAACCAAGCATGGCTGCCTGATTTTTTTTAATTCCTCTATCAACTTCTCCCATAATCTCTTCCTTTCTGGTATAGTATTCCTCCCATATACAGCACAAATGTGAATATGAATTTACTGGTGTATCATGGTCACATTCCCTAAGATAAACTGGTCATGCTTCTTCTCCATCTTAAACTCTACTTGGTTAGGATCTCATGCTATCCATATCCTTCCCCCAGGAGCCTCCTCATAGTTATCTACCCATCTCCAATTCTGTACAATCTTTTATTTAACTACTTCAGCCTTCCCTTCTTTTACTCTATGTTCTGTAATGGCTATCCATACCACCTTATTAGTTTTATAAAAACTTTTCAACTCCTTTTGTTTATACATCTTATTCAGCCCCCTAACATTCCAAGCTACAAAATTCATCATTTTAATAGTAGTTTAGTTATCCCACCTCCTCATTCTGCACCCTTTGATCTGGCCCTATCATCTTGAGCCTCAGATATTTGAATTATCTTCTGTGCAGTATCCACTAGGGCTTTAAAAGCATTACCAATGTCAACTTGTTCCCCTCTTATTGCTTCTGTATGTTTCTTCACTGCTGATCTTCCCTTAACAATTTGCCATTATGCATCACCCTCTTCTTTTTTCACTTGTATCTGCTCTATCTCTTTTACTTGTTCAAGGAACCTCCCCTGTGCATCAATTTTATCTGTTTTGGTATCCATGACTTTCACTTTCCTCCATTCTAGCCTCTGTTTCACTTTTATTTTAGCCACCATTATGTTATTCCTCATTATCTTTGGTTCCTTGCAGTTATGCCCCAATTGACAACATGTTTGGCAATATTTAGGTCTCCAATCGTATTGGACTCGCTGCTCTAATACCTTTTCTTTTGGGTCCTGTACTTTGATCTTCTCTGGGAGTATTCTCGTAACATCCATCTCCACTAACATTCTAGCATATGAGACTCTATCAGCAATTGTTGTGCATGCATCTGCATAGATTGGTTTCCCCAGCCCACTCCCTATCTTACTAAGGGCTTGATTAATCCATTGATTAAGCGGCAAATTAGGCAGCTTAATCCACAAAGGTATGTTCCTCAGCACCTCTTCATTGAAATCAAAGTCCTCCACCCATAGCTTCATAATAACTGGCCTGCTGTTCATCGTATAAGGTCCATTTTCTAGAACTCTTATCTTCTCCTCATTTGTACATAGTAGTACTATGAAGTACCCATCATTACGGAAAAGCACCTTTGGTTTTTGTATATTCTTCCACTGACTAGCTATAAACCTCTCAATAGCACCAATTGAAGGTAATATCACTGCTCTACTCCACTTTGAATTTTCCTCTATCAAATCTTCCTCCATCAGCTGTACTACAATTTCTCCCTCTTTCATAATTGGCGGTATGTAAGTGAGATTCATACCTTTTGCAGCAAGTTTATTATCCTGTAGCAATCCCGCCCATGATCTGCTCTTATCTTCCATCGGCTTATTCTGAACTTCTGCTTGATTCTCCTTTGCAACAGTACTCTGTTGTACTGTTCTATTGGATTTCATAGCACTTGAACGTGCACTCTCTCCATTAGCTGGTGCATTTCCAGATCTGTTGATTATATTCTCCTTCCTAGCCAATTTCGTGTGCGAACTCACTGGTGTTGTTGATTTTAGTATGTATTCCCCTAGATCTGGCCATTTTTCCTCAGTTTCCTGCTCTGATTCTTCCTCTTGAGCTATCTCATTAGCTTTAGCTTTGCCTTTGCTACATTCTGTTGCTTTGTTCATCACTATCTTCTGGTCCAGTACGGTGTCCACTTCTCTTTCCTTCTTCTGAAATAAACACAACATGATTTTACATATCTCTTCTCGTTAATTAGTTTTTTACTTTTTGCATATCTTTTGTCCGAGAAATTGAGATTAGATTAAGATATTAAAGCTTTTGTTAGCTCCAGCCTCCAGTAAACCATTAAAGCTTGGCTCCAGATTTTGCATAGAAAATTATATTTTTTGCAGAGAAGCTTAGCTTGAGTTTATGGTGTGGTGAAATTAAATTTTTCGGAAGGGTGAATTTTTGAAATTTTATGCAACCATTAAAACTTAGCTCAAGCTTTTGCACATAAGTACATTCTTTAATTTTATTAATGGGTATATGTCGTAATCTTCTTCTCTAGGAAATATACATTCCTCCTTATTATTACAGCCTCGTTGCTTCAGTTGTGAAGTCAGAATGGCACAAATAAACAAACAAGGCGGATCTGAGTTCAAAATTTCTGATTCCATTTCTATGGAAAAGATGGACTTTTGGGTTTTTTTGTTGGTAATTTGTGTTAGTTAATGGGGGATTTATCTTTAAGTGAAAGGTGGGAAAAGAGGCTATGGTGGTTGACGATGAAGAGAGGAAGAAGACGGCAACCATGGTGGGTTAGATGAAAAAGATGAGGGATATAGTTGTAATATTAATTATTTTTTTAATTAAAAAATAATGACACATGTTAAGACTTAATTGGCACGTGATATTATATATATTTTGAAAAATTGATCAAAGAAAAAGTGGTGTGTATTAGGCACATTTTAAAAAGGTTGAGTGTGTAAGATTATCTTCGTTCACAAAAAGTGTGTAACAGAAATTTGGTCCGTTGTTTAGGGGGTAACTTATATATTTTGCCTACCTTTCAAAATAGCATGTGCATGCATATATAAGCATGTCCAAATATTTTACTATTTTTTCTTAATTTTTAGAGATTTTAAAATCAATTTATTGCCCTATTTTATCCTTAAAAAACTCAATAATTATTCCTAAAATTATCATTTTTTAATTTATTTATTGAATTTTCATATTTATAATAAAATATGGCTGATATTATTTTTTGCGTATTTTTACAAAGTCATCTAGTATTTTTAAAGCTAAATTATATATAATTATAATATTAGCCCTTTTAGGATTAATTACATGTACATTCATAAAATATTAGGTCTGGTAATTTTAAATAGTTAATTATGTGTTATAAATCATTTGGATACCTTTAATTTACTTTTAAAAATTAATTTATTATTTTTTATAAATTAAACAGAGGAAAATTGGCTATTTAAGTTATAGCCAAAATTGACTTTCGATTATGGCCAAAATCGGACCAATTCCCAGCCCAATTTTTAGTCTTATAACCTAATCACCGGATCCAGATCCTATGCATATCTACCTGACCCAAATAGTCCATCAGATCAGGACCGTTGATCTAAAAGATCAACGGCCAGAATTTGTCCTTACCATTTTAATTCATACTATCCCTTCCCCCCAACCCTATACCATTTTACCAAAGACGCCACCTTCAGATGCTCCTCTTCTCTCCTCTCCCAGACCTAACCCTAGACTCCGTCAAATCGCCTCGTTCTCCGGCCGCCTCGTTCCATCCCCAAGTCCCCGATGGGCCTCTCATCTCCTTGCTCAACATCTCTAGACCCTTCGAGGATCCTGGGCCATGTTGATTTGGACCTAGGGTTTCTTATTCTATTGCCTATGGTTCTCCGATGTGATTTTGGGCAAAACCACACCTTATATGTCACGATCGGTGAAGTTTCAACATGTTCTTTCAATTTCTATTTGGGTTTTCTTTTGAAACCCTAACTCTCTCCTGAATCTCTTAGAACGGTATTATTTTCACGCTTTAAGCATGTTTTCTTCTATGTTCTGCTTATTATTGAGCCTCTTCTAAAAGATCATCTACTTTGAACCGTTTTTACTTTCTTTGAAAACTAGGGTTTTTGGAGTTCTTTCTATGCCTGTTTAGACTAATTTCTTTATGATTAAACCTTTTCCTTGTTTATTTTGGCCGATTTTATGCTCCTACTATTTTTTTAGCTTGACTCTGCCAAAAACCCTAATTTCTAAAGATTTTTCTTCGCTTTTGTTATGTGTGTTAGCGTGATTTCTTTACTCTAGTTTTATGTGTTAGCATGTTTTCTTCGCTTTGATTATGTGTGTTAGCCTGATTTTCTTTGCCTTGTTTCTGTGTGTTGGCATATTTTTATTCGCTTTGGTTATGTGAGTTAGCCTAACCTCCTTCGCCTTGGTTCTGTGTGCTAACTTGTTTACCTGATTCTTATTAATGTCTCGTGGTCACCATGCTTCAAATATGTTCTACTGAATCTTAGCCTACTTACACCACCTCTGAATGATTATGTTTTCTCATCTCTTGTTCCCTTCTGTCTATATGGCTGACTTTGTTTGTTGCTCTTGTTCCTTCACCTCTATTTATATGTTGAGAATGCAAAATCATGACTTCCCATGATTGATTCTGATTTTTCTTGATTGTTGGTAATTGAAAGATTTTCTTTCAAAGCCCTAGAATTCTACTCGCCTGTTTAAATTAACTAATTTAGTTACCTTATTTGCTATGGTACCTTATTCTACCGAGCCTTTCCTTAATTGGATTTTTCTTGAATTTTTTCCTAATTGACTACTATATGCATACTAAACCTTGACTCCTTCCTAATTTAATCCTATACTGATTTTTCTTCTTACCTTTTATGGTACTGAATCTTTCCGTTTGATTTTGATTCCCTTAACTAAGGGGAATACTTCCTTGATTCTCTAATTGATTGATTCTGAGTTTTTAAATTAACATACTACTATGATTTTTACCTTATTTCATCACCTACTTTCAACTATAAATACCCTAAGTCTTTCACAAATAAGGACACCTTCTTTTCTGAACTCACACTTACACAAAAAATATTCTCTCTTGCTTTACTACTTGTACTGTGACATGTTTAGCTGGCTGAAAGCCAAAGCTGTATTTCAAAGTCCTGCAGCCCTTCTTTACTATATTTTGCTTCTTTGAACTGGTATGTTCTAACTAAGCTTTCAACATCAAAATAACATGGTTACTTAATGTTCTTGCATTCTTGTCTGCCTACTGCTTGTATCTATTTCAGTACCTTTACTTAGCATGCTGTAATTTCTTTTCTTCAATTTTGAATTAATGCATTATGAATCCTAAATCCCTACCCCAAGCTGTTTTGATACTTATGGTTTGTTTGAGACATGACAACATCAAATATTGCTGAACAAGACTCAAATTTGGTCCTCCTAGGATCATGACCTCCAGGTTATTCTTGTGTGTTGTGTGTTCTGATTGATTTACAAGCATGACAACACCCTTATTGCCGTACATGTCCAGAATTGACTCATGCCTAAATACATAGGCCATTGCAATGAATTCCTAATCCCCTGCCCCCTTTGGTGTGAAATTATCAACTCTTTGAAGTATTAATGGTTGTCTCCCATCCCCCTTTTCCTTTCCCCTACTCCCTCAGTTTTTTTAAAATTAATTTCTGCACTTCTACTCTCTCTTAGACTTAAGTCCTGCCCCCCTCATGTGAGCCTTGCCTTGGGACCCTTGAGCTCCCTCTGAACTTCGATAGAAGAAGAGTGGCATTTCCACACTACACTTGTCCCTATACTGGTGATGTAGTTTGGGTGTGAGCACTGCCCGGAGTCATATTAAGGCTCTTAGGGAACTCTGACACACTCAAATTTGAGAAAGACTTTGAAGCAATGGTATCCTAAGGCAGATATTCCATAGCTCAGGGAGGAACCAAGAATCAAACCTTCTCTAGTTGTATTTTTATGTATTCTGATATAATTTAATATTTTGGGTTTGTAATAATTTGTAAGAAATACTTGGGGTTGGCTAGTGAAAAGGGTTGGGGTATTTATGTATGCCAAGGGTAGAACCATGCCTATAGGACTATGTTAAATTTCTGTATGTTCAAGCTACATGTAGAACCATGCCTACAGGACTATTTCAAACATCTGCATGTTCAAGCTGCATTTAGAAACCATGCCTATGGGACTATTTTAATTTCTGCATATTCAAAATGCCATGCCTATAGGTCTATTTTAAATTTCTGCATGTTCAAACTACATTTAGAAGCCATGCCTATAGGACTTCTTGTTCAACTTCATATTTAGATAACTTGACTATAGAGATCATCTAATATTCTGCACAGTTGTCACCATTTAGATATCATGTTTTAAGGTCTAATTGATTATAACCCAGTAGCATGCTAAAATCAGTAATATATAGAAATCATTCCTATAGGGGTCCATAAGTATAATCCTGTTCGTTTCTATTCACATGCCATGTCAGGATCTAAAATCAACAACGCATAGAAATCATGCCTATAGGGACTCTTAAATAAATCTGATTCGCTTCATTCACAGTCAATGTTAAATATCATGCTCCTAAAGATTAAAATCGGTAATAATAGTACTATCACCTGCAGAATTTGTAACCAGTCTAATTTAATTTAGTCCATTCTGAACCTCTTTTTCAATAATCTGATTCACTTGCTTAATGAGGTTTAGCAAGCTTGCCTATAGGGCTTTAAATAACTCGTTCAAGTTCTGCTGTCCTACCACCTTCTGAACTAAGTAGATATCATGCCTATAAGACCTCGTATAAACGCTTAGGCAATATAAATAGAACTCGCCTTTGTCATTTGTTTAAGTGTTACAATCAGTAGGCAAGCCCGATTCTGTTTCCTAACTGAGTCATGTAATAAGCCAGTCCTGCTGCAATACAATAATCTCCTATTCCCTCAAGTATATTTTTAGAATCAGACCTTACTTATTTGTTTAAGTCACACTATTTGGATTGTTTGTGTTTGGAGGTGGTATTTTTTTTAACCGTGGTTTCTGGGCATCACTTTGTGAACCCGACTAGCTGTACCCATCGGATCCCGTTATTTCAAGGCGAGTGCACCACGGTTAGTTCCACGGGGCCCTGGAGACGCGACCGGTTTATAATGCCTCCAGTGGCCCTGCGGGGGTTCGAACTGGCGACCTGAAGGACTTTGTCCTCAGGCCTTTACCAGTTGAGCTACCCCTCGGGGTTTGGAGGTGGTATACTTGAGCCTTCTATGTTTATGTGTTTCCCCTCTAATATGCAATCTTTATATGTTTTGTATGTCACCTTAGAATTTTTACCTTTGAACCCTCAAATAAGCCTAACATCCCTCCCTTTTAGAATTAGTAGTCCTAAGAGCCTCCGGGACTGATAGGAATGGGATGGGTAATAGCATGCAATAAGTAATCGAGACCAATTCACACTTTAATACCTTGATGGGGTGGGAAGGGTAGATATGGATATGATGACCGGTGCGTTAATACCACGTGTAGCCCCTCTCTTGAGGAGTGATTCCGAGTATTGCATTGATGTGATCCATATTTTTAATAAACCTAATATTTTCTTCCTTTATTCTTTATTCTCTTTTAGCATTGTAATTCCTATTTAATTATTCTTTCAAACTTTGTTTGGTTCTGAACCATTATTTATTGAAATTCCCTCTTATTTGAGCCTTATCTGCTTATATGTAAATTGCACCTCAAATTCACAATAATTGTCTGGCCAGGAACCACACTAGTGGATCTTGAGGGGTGCCTAATACCTTCCGCTTGGGATAATTTTAAGCCCTTACCCAATCTCTGGTTATTCAAACAAGCTTAGAGTTGAATCTCTATCGGTGTCCTGATGCACCTTAATCATTAGGTGGCGACTCTTCAAATGCAAACCCAGTACCCAAAAGGAACGAGTTGTCCCATACGAAAATGTCATAAACCCGATTTCGCGAGAAAAAGGGGGCGCGAGAGGTCCAGTATAATATAATAAAATTTGGAGCACCGGTGCTCCAGTATATTATACTGGAGCCATCAAAGTATACTGGTCCAGCATAATATGCTGAAGTTCATACACAAGTGCACCGAACTCCAGTATATTATACTGGACCGGTCTCTATTGCAGCAAAATAGTGGCTAATTTTCATTGACTTGGTAAACGCTGACTATTTTTGATTGACCAGTCCAA
Organism: Nicotiana glauca; assembly: GCA_026770625.1. Lineage (NCBI taxonomy): Eukaryota > Viridiplantae > Streptophyta > Magnoliopsida > Solanales > Solanaceae > Nicotiana > Nicotiana glauca. The sequence goes on along the minus strand of MU701512.1, from coordinate 28,736 downwards.
AAAATGGCTATATCGTGCAATTTTTACGTCCGTATGAGGCTCATTTTTGTCTCACAAATTTATAGAGCCCAAATCTTACTCTTCTGGTTCCATAAAATTGTGAAATAAAAATATTGTCTCGTACAATTAATATCAATTATATGAGATACAAAATAAAATTTTCCATCCGTATGTGACTAGTCCCAAATTGAAAAGGACAAAGCAGTTCATTTGACGCACAACCGGAAGTTCAAAAAATGCCTAGAGAATTTATGGACAATCTACTCAAGACTCTCAAGCTTGTTAAATTCACCTTGGTCTCTTTTGCGGTGGATAAATAGGATCTTTACCCATGATAAAAATTCGGTTCGAGTCCTAAAATATAAAATGTTTAGATAGAAAGCGTGTTCTTTACTTTTACGCAGTACAAATTCGAATTTGAACTAGTTAAAGTTTCAATGCAAGTTAGCTAAAAAAGATTAACAACGCATAAAATTCAAAGGAAAAAGGAAAGGACGAATACATTTAAATTAGACTAGACCCCAAAATCACTCGCCTTCAAATTGGACCACCAGTTTCGCCAGCTCGGTACACGTGTCTGGTTCAGGAGATTTTGTTCTAAAACATTGGCAGATGCAGATACCACTACCGCACCACGTGGCTCCTATGTAGCTGATCGTTCTCTTAACTTTCTTAGTTTTCCCGTCAAATAAAGAAAAGATAAATGGTCAGGTGGGTGACTGTTTGGTAACTGTATTGTAAAACGGCGTTAATCAAGAGCGTTAAAGTTAACCCTGATTGGTGGCTTTGACCGTGGTGGGTTATTTCTTACTATAGTTTATCTTCATCGTTGGTCGGCACGAAAGGGTCCCAATGGGCTCCACGCAGGTAGGTCATTTTCCATGTGTGGCTTCATCAAACTCTGTTGCCTGTTGGGTCTTAAGTAGTGGATAAGCCTAGTGTCTCATGGTTCGCATGTGTGCTCCCTAGTTGGAAAGCATGGCCTTTGAAATTGAAATACCCGGTTATGTTGTCAATTCTTTGTTTCAATTATCTTTTTTAATTTTACTTTAGAAAACGATAACAGAATTATTGAGAAGTTACAAAAATTAGTATTATTGATATGAAGTAGCTAGCCAGTTATGTGTTGGTCTCTATAATAGTAATTTGTACGCAGAAGCAAAGCATGAAGTGATACCATCAAAGGATGTGGTGCAGTGAACAAAACTGTTCTTTCCTTAATCAGAGGTTTCTGTTCGAGCCCTGGGTATAAAAAAATTCTTGGTAGGGAGCGTTTTCCCTCGAAAGGGGCCCTGCACGGCACAAATTCGGATATAGTCGAGCTCCAATACAGGTAACGAACACTGGGTGGGTAACCAAAAAAAAAAAGCATGAAGTGATTATTATTTTTAAAAGGGCATGAAATTTATTGGAGTTACTCCTTTTAATGAACTTGAGTTCTTTAACTAGCGTTTGGTCATATATTTTTAAATTTATTTAAAAAATTAATTTGGGTGAAGTTTGGTTTGAAGATGAAAATATGTTTGGACATAATTTTTCAAAACATATTTCACTTTTTTTTTCTTTGAAAAAACATGAAATGTGACTTATACTTATAAGTTCTAAAAACTATCAAAAATACCAATAATACCAAACAAACAAATTTGCTAATCCCGTATATGCAAAGCCTTGATTGATGCCATTCATTATCATTATCACAAATCATAGTCTTGAACATAGATAAGTTTGGCAATGATCCTAGCCTGTTACTTTTCCCTCTCTCTTTTTTCGTGTCAATTTAATTCATAAACAATGATATTTGAGCAATTCCATGCTTTCGCCATCTTTGCGTTTTTCCTTTTTTTTTTCTCCGAATAAATTATGGACGAGTCCGGAACCTAAATAGGTTCTTTTGGAACTCAAACAATATTTTTAAATTTAAAAAAAAAATAATTCTATATACAACGCCAGTTTTTCTGGCGTTGAATCTGACAAATTGATTCAACGCCAGAAAAACTAGCGTTGTATCCATTAAATAAATCCCCACCTTCTCCTTCACCCGTCTCCTTCATCTTCTTACCCCATTTTTCTACTCTAAATTCTGTCTATTAAGTTAAAAAAAAAAAAAATTGGGTCCCCCCGACACCTAAAAGTTGAAGCACGTAGGTCCCACACTCGAGGAAAGCTTCTTGTTATTGTTGATTTACGATTTTGGAGTCAAAATTTTCATCTATTCGGTTTCAGAAAAATCTAAATCGAGGTATTTCGATTTATTTTAAGTTGAAACTTTTATAATAATGCATATTATTATTTTATTTGTATGTGTTTTACTTGTTTGTATTTTTTTTCCCGAAATTAGTATGTTAAATTTATTCGAATTTAATGGTAATGTTATTTATAAAAATATAAATTTATTTGTTTGTTAATATTCTCATTTATATATATATATATATAT
>MU701512.1:0-20826 GCA_026770625.1 Nicotiana glauca | reverse complement strand
TAGGTACTTGGAAACGCTATATTGTCGATCAACATAGTTGGTTGCACCTAAACCAACTTGTTGGAAGCACTTGATGGCATGCGAGCAAGGCATGTGGTAGATAGACCATTTTCCACAAGAGCATAACCTTGCAGCTTCATTCACAGTATGAACATTATTTCCCCGCTTTTGATGGATAGCGGTGCGAACTTCAAAAACATTTCTGTCATTATCATACTGCAAAAGTGAATGCCAATGTGCTCGTCGTCTGTATTTCTCAAATCTCGCCATTGGCACAGGCATAAATTCAACACTCCTTTCCATCAATGACGTTATAGCCGCAGATCTTTCAACAAACCTCTATGCCATCTGCTTGAACGACATCCGCACCATGGCTGTGATAGGCAATCCTCTTGCCGACTTCAATAACCCGTTGAAAGACTCTGACACATTTATAGTCAGAGTTCCCCATCGTCTGCCACCATCCGCATACAAAGTTCACTTTTCAGGGTCATGTCACATTAACTAACGATAGGCTGCCTCGTCTTGTTGCCTGATATATTCCATGTGCCTCCGGAATTTATGTTGTTGGTGGTCTATTGCTGCCATCCACATCAAATCATGCAGATCCTTATTGGGATATGCCTTCTGGAAATTGGCTTTCAAATGCCTAACACAGTAACGATGGTAGGCATAAGGTTTTTGCCATGTAGGCAAGTTCTCCACAGAACTTAAGATACCACCGTGCCGATCAGATATTAGACAGATACCGGAACGTTGTTTCATAACGTGCTCTTTCAAGTGGTTCAAAAACAGCGCCCACGTCTATACTTTCATTGGCACAAATAGCAAAAGCTAGAGGAAATATCTGTCCATTAGCATCTACTGCCACGACTATTAATAGCTTGATATCGTACTTTCCATAGACATGGGTGCCGTCTATGGATATTATAGGGCGATAATGCGAAAAACCATCAATTGCTGGTTTAAACGCCCAGAACACGTAATTGAATATATATTCTGGTTTACTTGCACTTCGCTCAAGCTTCCACTCAACAACCGTCCCGGGGTTGAAATGCTGCAGTGCAGCCATGTACCTAGGGAGATCTGCAAATGACTTATCCCAGTTACCATACACTATTTCAAACGCTCGTTTGCGCCCGAGAAATGCCTTTCTTTTAGTAATGGTATGGCCATATTTCTGCTGGACAGATGTAATGCACTCTTTGATTTTATACCTTATGGACTGTTCAATGTGTGGAATAAGAACAAGAGAAATCAAGTCAATATCTAAGTTGAAGTGATTCCCGTTGAATGTGTCCATTTCGCATGTGTGGGTGGGAATGTATTTACCCACTTTCCACATACCTGTCTTCTTCTTTGTCGCACGCAACATCCAATTACATGGCCAAAACCACCTGCGGCAAACAACCTTGTATACAGTTGGACTTGACTCCGCTACCTGCATCTCATGACAGTCTTTTACGTTGTGCATTTTACAAGCCCTGCTTAGGCGCACTTTATCAGGAAAAAGCATCCCCTTTGCAAGCACCGTTGGTCTAGACTCATCCCACATTGCTGTCCGGATTTCATCAAAATCCCTTGTGAGAGCTTCCACATCCGGCATGGTTGGCAAATTATCAATGTAAGGAATCTCTCTTGAATGAAACGACACTTCAGACTCATACACTCTTCGTCTAGGGGGGTCTCTCTTCAAATCAGGTCCTTCCTCATCATCCTCTGCATCACCATCCTCACGATCAAAGGGTGTCTCATCACCGGATTCATCCGCATTATTATCATAATCACTGTTCTGTTCCTCGCTCTGTGCATCTGCCAGGTCCCGATGTAATACATCATTTTCGGGCAACTGAGTGAGTTCAACTTGCTCGTTTTCACTGCACAACCAACAAAAATATAAGCTAATAAATTAATAAATGATTTCCATATTTTACGTAAACCACTTCACTTACAAGTCGTAATGTGATGAAATTCCATGTTGGACGTTATCAATTAGGTGATGACTACCGGATGGGCCACTTGTAAAATTCATATCTGGCCGGTACCCCCTATTAAATATGCGAGTGTTACTACAAATTCAGTATAATAAAAATATACATAATTAACACAAATAAAAATTAAAATTTACCAGTCGTCTTGTGAATTATGGAAAGCAGGGTATAAATTATTTTCTCCTTGCTCATTCACTGGCGGTGATAAGTTTAAATCAAAGATAACTCTTTCATCCGGAAGTTGTCTGGCAAAAACTGTTCCAGAATAACCACCCGATGACTGGGGGTTATCTCTACTACGCACATCCTCATTTTTTGGAACGTATTCGACCTTCACGTACATCTCCAACATTGTGATTACAAGAAAATCACGACATTCGTCCGGAGTCCTCAAAAAATCACGCAAAGTTTCATCATCTTCGATGTTAAATTCCGAGTAAAAAGCAACCCCTTGTGGAGTGACGGAATACGGATATCTTCCGGTAACTTTAAGTATGACAGAACGTTTCCTCACACTCATTTTTTTGCATAACAACGATATGAATGTATCGTACTCCATTGTCAATGGCAATTTAACATGACACTTAGCAGGTAAACTGTAGCCCACGGAGTTATTTTCCATCACAACCTCACCACCCCAATATAATGAAACTCTTATCCTACGCTCTTCAGACATAATGAAGAAATGCTGTAGAACTTAACAATAATAGAGCAACAAGAGTTAAACAAATTTTGGATTGCATTTGTATACGATTGTAACCTCTTTATATAGAAAACGAAGAGCCAAATTTTTTTTTTTAGATATACAACGCCAAATAAGTTGGCGTTATACTTTGTCAGAAATAATAGAGTATACAATGCCAGTTTTTCTGGCGTTGAATCAGTTGTCAGATTCAACGCCAGAAAAACTGGCGTTGTTTATTAACGGTGCCCGTTACCGTTAATGTACAACGCCAGTTTTTCTGGCGTTGTATATAGAATGGTTTTTTTTTTAAAACTTAAAAATATTGTTTGAGTTCAAAAAGAACCTATTTAGGTTCCGGACTCATTATGGACAAGGTATAAAGACCATAAAAAATAAAATATCAGATCAAATGTCACAACACTATAGGATTATTTTTCTACTTGCTAGTGCAATGAATAACTGATTAATTAGGTGAGGAAGCCGGGTCCGCATTGTGTTTTATATTTATCATTAGTCCATTTTCAAAAACCAGAAGTGTCAATACTGTATAGGTCCAAATTTTATAACCACGGTAACAGATAAAGATATAGAACGGGTTCGACCACGACACAGCGACTGACGGTCATCCTCATGAAGGCCGACGCTAGAAGTGGGCAACTGAGATAGGATAGTAACGGTAACTTAAATTTGAAAATAGGCAGGAAAGAAGGATATTCTTTATGTTGTATTTTTTTAGGGTTTTTTAGAGAATGTCCCTTATAAGTAGGGAGAGAAAGAGAACTAAAGAGGGATCTGCATCTCTAAACAAAAGATAACACATTGTAAACGTTGAAAGAGGAACATACGAAAAATTGTCTTATTCATATATTCAAGCACATGTTTTTCAACTTTTATCCATAAATCTCAAAGATCCCATATACATTTTGGATCTCTTGTATCACCACGTCATCATTAGAGTAAAGGAATATCCTAATCATGCAATCATTGGGTGAAAGTTCTTTTTCCATTACAATCTTTGTTATTATACATTTATTGTTCATTTATACTATCATCAATCAATGGAATTAAGTCTACTACTTAATGCTCCAAACCCCACGCATCACGCTGAAACACCGTTTAATTAGATCTAGGATTTACCAAGTTCAACTAAGATTCACTCTTCGAACTTATCATTAATTGGTTTAGCATTTATTTGCTCAAACAATTTGGCACCGTCTGTGGGGAGTTTTTTAGTTGAAACTATAGTTTTTTCTAGGTCAAAAAGAGAAGAGAAAGAAAACCATCTTTCCTTCGTTTGCACATACTAACAATGGCAGGAAAATGAGATTCAAGACTGAAAGCAATAGCAGACGTCAATACCAACCTTCTGAACACCATCAACAAAGATGGTAGAGCAGACAACGAGAATATAACACCAAACACCACGCCCAGGCAGAGTTCTTCACCTCCCCCTCACGAAGGCGTAACAGTTTCGCGCGAGAGGGGAGCCTCCACATTCGCAGTTGAAGAAGCACCACCAGCAGTAAAAAAAATTACTGGAAGAGTGGCTGACAAGCACTCTAAACAATATACTTGATAGACCTGTTCAAAGGGAGAATAGAAACACCGCGCAAGCATATACCGCAACAACCCCTGTCGAGCAACCCGCCCCTCGAACAGGTAACATTATTGTTGATGCAGGTAATGATGCACTTGCAGTTGTCAAAGAAAATGGAAGAAATGGAAAATGAAAACAAGGAGCTCTGCGACCAGATGAGGGAGCATCAAGAAAGGGTCGATAAGATACCAGGCGCTCCAAAGTTACTGCCAAAACGAGATGTTGGTCGATTCGTCAAAAAGCCATACAACGAGGAAGCGGCTCCACATGCCATTCCTAAAACCTTCAAGATGCCACCGTACCTGAAGATATATGATGGCACTACAGACCCCGAAGATCACATCGTCTATTACGTCACATCGGTGAAGGGCAACGATCTTTTGAAGGAACAAGTACCATCAGTGTTATTAAAAATGTTTGGTGAAACCTTAAAGGGGGCGAGCCCTAACCTGGTATTCAAAACTGCCGACATGGTCAACCGCAATGTTTGGGGAAATGGCCGATAAATTTGTCACCACCCATGCAAGGGCTAAAAAGGCAAAAGCTAGGGTGAATGACATATTCGCCGCTAGGCAATCGCCAGGCAAGGGATTCAAGGACTTCCTCGCCCGGTTTAACAGGGTGAGAATGAGCTTACCAAATGTATCAGAAGGGATGGCTGTAGCGGCCTTCCAGAACGGGTTGAGCAGAAATGGGTTGAGGGCAACCAGCAAACTATTAAGCAAGCTCATGAAATACAGCTCCACCACGTGGGAATCACAATGGCTATTGCGCCGAGGTAAGAGCCGACGAGGACGAACTTAATGGTCCGACCCAGGGACTGATATCAGTTCAAACAGAGCCGAGGAAAGATCGTCATAATGATGGTTGCAGAGATCAATCAGGCCCCCGTATCAACCGGGAAAGACATCAGGCCTACGTCAGAACAGTCATCCCACCGTCTCCCTGATATGCAGAAGGGCCACCTAGGCCACACACAGGGACTCAGCAGAATGAAAGAGGTATCCTCCACTCTTATCAGCTCACAATTTTTGCGTTTCCCCTTCAGAAATAATGTACGCACTAGAGAAGCTCGACACAAAAGTGAAATGGCCACAGAAGATGAAGTCCGACCCCAACATGAGAAAGTCGAATATCCTCTGTGAATTTCATCAGGAACGGGGTCACCAAACTGAGGAATGCATAGCTCTATGGCAAGAGGTAGTAAGAATGTTGAACCAAGGGCACCTGAGAGAACTAATGAGCGATCGGGGACGAGCCAACTTCGGTAACGGACGTGAATAACACCAAGGACCTCCAAAGCCACCCTCTACTGCTCATACAATCAAAATTATTGTCAGCGGAGGCGACGAGGCAATCATTAACCATGTGAAATTCACCACTACACACAAACTCAATCGGCCGATCACTCACGAACAGTATGATGACCTCGAAGACAGTGTCATCTTCGATAAGTCAGATACCGACTGTTTGACTTTCCCTCATTTCGATGCTCTTGTTATTACTTTACATGTTTCAGATACTGATGTGAAAAGAATAATGGTAGACGACGGAAGTGGCACGTGTATTATCCATCCTCGAGTCCTCGTACAGATGAGACTCGAGGATAAGATAATACCATATTGCATAACACTAAAGGGTTTTAATAATGTAGCTAAGCAAACTTTTGGAGAAATAACGCTACCCATTCTAATCGGGGGAGTCACCTTAGAAACAACGTTTCATATCATGGACCAAGATACAACTTACAACTCCGTCATAGGACGGCCATGGACACATGCCATGAGGGCCATCCCATCAAGCCTATATCAAGTAATCAAGTTCCCCACTCCATGGGGAATATTCAGCATCCGAGGCGAAAAACGCACTACTCAAGAATGCTATCGTATTGCCCAGGATTGCACATACATCTAACAAAATAAGGGAGCAAACGCGGAAGCATAGCAATTAGCGATGCCGGGAACCAAATCTGACGCACAGACAAATATTATCAAGGATACCGACATCGTGGAAGCTATTGAGTCAACGATAGAAGATCTCGATCCCGTCCAACTAAACAACATTGACAACTCAAAAAGGCTTACATCGGGCACAATCTCTCAAAACCAGGTAAATTTCATAAATTTTTATTGGACAATGCCGACTTGTTTGCCTTCTCCCACTCAGATATGCTGGGCATCCCGAAATACATCGCTATGTACAAGTTGAATGTCGACCCGCTCTATCCACCAGTGCGGCAAATAAGGAGAAAATTCAATGCCGCAATGAAAGAGGCCATCAGCGACGAAGTAGATAAGCTGCTCACCAACGGTTCTATCCGAGAGTCAAAATATTCCCAATGGGTCTCCAATGTGGTCATGGTAAAAAAGAAAAAAGAAAAATGGCGGATATGTGTAGATTTTACAGATCTAAACAAAGCATTCCCGAAAAACTCCTTTCCCACGCCTCATATCGACCAACTCATTGATGCAACAACAAGACATGAACTGCTAAGATTTTTGGATGCCTACTCGGGTTACAACCAAATCCTCATGGAGGAGGAGGACCAGGAGAAAACTACTTTCATCACCCATTAGGGAACGTACAGTTACATGGTTATGCCATTCGGGCTAAAGAACGTAGGGGCCACGTATTAAAGGTTGGTCACCAAGATGTTTAAAGACCAACTCGGCAAAAATAATAGAATTTTACATCAACGACATGTTGGTCAAATCAAAAAGGAAAGAATACCACATAGACCACCTTACAAAGGCCTTCAATATACTAAAACGGTATGGTATGAAACTAAATCCCAAAAAATGCGCCTTCTGCATAACCTCAGACAAATTTCTCGATTTCTTGGTATCACAATGAGGCATCGAAGTCAATCTAGAGCAGATCAAGGCCATCAAAGGAATACCTGAAATATTAACTAGCAAATAATAGGTGCAAAAGCTGACTGGACGGATAGCCGCCCCATCGAGGTTCATCTTACGGTCATTCGATAGATGCCACAAATTAGTCATTGTGCTGAAAAAAGACAACGAGCTCTAGTAGGATTCAGAATGCATCGAGGCCCTGAGAAATCTAAAGATATACTTGTTCTCTCCCCCACTACTCACTAAAGTAGAACCTGGCGAACGCCTCCTAGTCTACCTGGTTATTTTAGAAGTCACAGTAAGTACAGTATTTGTCCGCAAAAATAAAGGTATGCAATCTCCGATTTATTATATCAGCAAAACCCTGGTCGATGCAGAAACGAAGTATCCCCACCTCGAGAAACTTGCTTTGGCACTGGTCATAGCTTCACGAAAGCTTAGACCATATTTTCAATGCCATCCCATATCGGTAGTGAAAACTTTCCCCCTTCGGAGCATCCTGCATAAACCCGAATTGTCAGGAAGATTGTCTAAGTGGGCCATAGAATTGAGTGAGTACGAGATAACACATCAGCCGCAAAGAAAGATAAAGTCGCAGGTACTCGCTGACTTTGTCGCTGATTTCAGTGCCAAAATACTGTCCGAGGTCGAGCGGGAGACGCTTCGTACCTCTCCTGGGCAACCCGAACTCTGGGTCCTTACAACGATGGCGTATCTAATGCGCCGGGATCTGGACTAGGACCGTATTTGAAGTCCCAATAGGCAAAGTTATTCACCAATCCATACGGTACCCCGAAATGACTAACAATGAGGCCGAGTATGAGGCCGTAATTGCAAGACTAAAGCTAGCCCTCAAATACAGAGCACAGTGAGTCGTCCTCAGATGCGAATCACAACTCGTCGTCAACCAAGTTACAGGGACTTTCCATATCAAGAAGCAAAGGCTACAAAAATATCAAGCAGAAATTCATAAACTACTGCCAGAATTCTATGAATGTCGACTCGACTAGATACCTTGGGCGCAAAACATCGAAGCAGATGGCCTTGCAAAACTGGCAGCAACAACCAAAAATATCACGAAGGAGAATATGGTCACCCTCCTCCACTCGACAATAGGCCAACTTGAGGTACATTCCATAAATTTGACTTGGGACTGGCGCAGCCGCATCACAACATATTTGTAGGAGGGAGTACTCCCTTAAGACAAAAAAGAAGCCAAAAAGCTTCGAATATAAGCAGCCAGGTACATCATCTTAAATCACGACCTATATAAGAGAACGTTCGAAGGCCCCTTGGCGAAATGCCTAGGTACAAATCAAACAAGGCGTGTGCTCGAAGAAGTACACGAAGGCCATTGTGGTGCCCATACGGGCAACAGAGCCCTCGTCAGATGCCTTATTCGGGCGGGATACTATTGGCCCACCATGAAAAAGGAAGTCGCAGATTATGTCAAGAGATACGAACAATTCCAAAAATATGCACCTATGATACATCAAGCGGGCAAACACCTCCACTATGTTACTTCGCCATAGCCATTCATCAAATGGGGAATGGACATCGTCGGACCCCTCCCAGCAGGGCGAGGTACGATACGTTTCCTTTTAGTTTTAACTGACTACTTTTCCAAATGGGTGGAAGTAGGTGCGTTCACCCAAATACGCGAACAGGAAGTCATCTCATTCATATGGAATAATATCATATGCCATTTCGGCATCCCTAAAGAAATCAGTTGTGACAATAGGCCCCAATTCACCGGGAAAAAGACCACTGAGTTCTTTGAGAATGACACATCAAGAGAATACTCCCCACGCCATACCATCGCGGGGGCAACGATCAGGACGAATCCTCCAATAAGACAATGCTGAACATCTTAAAGAAAAAGCTCGAGGACGCTAAAGGGTTATGGCCGGAATTTCTACTAGAGGTACTATGGGCCTACCGCACCATGCAGAAAACAAGCACAAGCAAAAAGCCATATTCACTAGTCTACGGGACTGACGCCATAATACCTGCTGAGGTCGGAGAGCCTAGACTAAAGTACTCCAATGAAAGTGGACAAAACAACGATAAGAATAGAAAACAAAACCTCGATGAGGCAAAAGAACGAAGAGACATGGATTACATAAGAATGGTAGCCCAAAAACAACAGGCAGAAAGGTACTACAATAAAAAGGTCAAAGTACGACCACTCAAAGTCGGAGACTATGTTCTCAAAGCCAGAACACTAGAGAGCAAAGATCCGAAGGAAGGCAAATTAGGAACTAATTGGGACGGGCCATACAAAATCACTGCAACAGCAAGCAAAGGAGCATTCCAACTAGAAACAAATGGAAGGAAAACTACTACAAAATAATTGAAAAGTCGATCACCTCAAATACTTCAACTTATGAAAAAGGACGCCCCCCAAATCATAAGTTTTTTCCCTCGCCCGGATTTTGTCCCAATTGGGTTTCCTCGGGTAGGTTTTTAACGAATCGACGAAGGGGACGTCTCGAAGTTTAAAGTATAATTCATCGCCCCGCCTGCCGATTATCTCTCCACGATGAACGATGAAGGGAATAGATACATGGAAACATCTCCAATATATGTATGAAACATACATGTGTAGTACTCTCCAGTGAATAAAATAAAGCAACATTTTGCACTATCCACCAAGATATTCTCCAGTGAATGAAATAAAGCAACATTTTGTACTCTCCACCAAGATATTCTCCAATGAGTGAAATAAAGCAACATTTATTATCCATCGTTTTAAAAAAAACATTTGACCTCGCTCGAATTACTTGACATTCGACGTCGCTCGAATTACTTGACATTCGACGTCGCTCGAATTCCTTGACATTCGACGTCGCTCGAATTACTTGACATTCGACGTCACTCGAATTTCTTAACATTCGACCTCGCTCGAATTACTTAACATTCGATGTCGCTTGAATTACTTGATATACGATGTCGCTCGAATTTCTTGACCTTTGACCTTGCTTGAATTACTTGACATTCGACGTTGCTCGAATTACTTGACATTTGACGTCGCTCGAATTACTTGACATTTGATGTCGCTCGAATTTCTTAACATTCGACCTCACTTGAATTACTTGACATTCGACATCGCTCAAACTTCTTAACATTCGACCTCGCTCGAATTACTTAACATTCGACGTCGCTCAAATTACTAGAAATTCAATGTCGCTCAAATTTCTCGACATTCGACCTCGTTCGAATTACATAACATTCGACGTCACTCAAATTACTTAATGTTCGACCTCATTCAAATTACTTAAACATTCAACGTCGCCCAAATTACTTTATATGACTTTGCTCGAGTTACTAAGATCTATGATCGTCTATGCCAAAACATTACGCAAGGGGCCGAAGATCCAGAGACCCCCTCACAAGCTAACAAAAATAACAATTCGGAGGTACACGACAAAAAGGTAATCATTCCATTACAACTGTTATATTACAAAAGTTTTTTACAAAGGGCTCAAAGACGCCCTCACAAAAATAGCAAAGCAAAAAAGAATAAATACAACAGCCCTACGCCACATCATCCCCCGCAGCATACTACTCGTTATACCAAGAATCGGAGGCGAGCTTGTCCGCGTCACCATCATCAACATCATCCCCGCCAGGCGTACTGGATCACAACCGCAGGCCTTGCGGGTTTCACGTGCTTTAACACGTACACCCTCGAGTTCTATCAAGAAGCTATCCCCTCGTTATAACCCTTTTTTCATCTCCTGGAAAATACTCTTTTAGCAACCTATTGACACCTGGTTTGTCATAGACAGTGGTGTCTTCTTCTACACTCTTCAAATAGTGATAATAGCAAACTCTTGTTAAACCGCAACAAACAACCATTAATTTTAACCCACAGCTCCCTTTCCCGCCCTGGGACGATTTCCATCAATAGTATATAATGAATAAGTTGATTTTGAATGTTAAATTGAGGCAGGTCCAAGAAGTAGCCAAAACAGCTAGCACGGAACATTTGAAGCTGCATGTCACTCAAACATTGCTTTATAATGCTGAAAATATCAATCTCGGTATGGGAACTAATCCTGTTGTGGAAATGATCAGCTGATAGTATATAGAAGTCTCCAACCCTGCATATGGAAAAACAACAAGAAAGAAATTGGGAACAAAAACTATACTAAAATATTGTATAAACATGTATAAATCAGTGTAGAGTACTTGTATAAAGATGTATAAACAACTGTTTAACTTTGTATGAAATTGTATAAGGATGTATAAAACTAATACCAACACATGAAATACCTTCAGCTTAGCTTTTCTCTCATTTAATTTGCGGCGAGTAGCAATCCTTTGTTCGTTGGATATGCAATCAAGACCACTCCCACCATCTTCCTCGATCTTGCTCTTTTTATGCTTAACGTCCTCGATATTTCTCTTTTTATGCTTAACGTCCTCGATCTTTCTCTTTTAGATTTAACACTGGAGCTACATCATCTTCATCAACCAAATTAAATTTCAGCTTTTCTTTGGATTTTTCATGTCTCACACATTTCTTACTCCTTATTCTAATAATGTTAACTGGAGTAGGAATATTCTTCGTTGACGAACGAGTCATTCGACTGTTCTCTTGTTGCAACTTTTTTGTAGGAGCAGGAGACTCAAAATAATCATCATCGGGGGCCTGGACATGCCCATTCGCTTCAGAATCAGGGGTTGAGGGCAAGTCCCTCAATATAAAAATAACATCCCAGTATAATCCCACAAATGGGGTCTGGGGAGGGTAATATGTACGCAGACCTTACCCCTACCCCGAGGGGCAGTGAGGCTGTTTCCAGGAGACCCTCGGCTCAAGAGAGCAACAAGAGACAATATATTAGCACTATCAATAGACTCATAATAAATAACATAAAGTACATAACACAAAATACCAAAATAACAACAATATAAGAAATATAGGAAATACGAAAAGGATGGAGAAAAGGATGTAAGGTATACTAATATGCCATAGATACAACCCTGCATCAGTAGCTGATCAGTAGAATCCTAAGACTAACTCCTAATTGGCTAGTCTCACTCTAGTGCACTGCAGTAATATTCACAAACTTTCCCCTAACTTACAACCTTAATGCTCGACCTCTACAATTCCCTGTCAAGGGCCATGTCCTCAGAGATCCTAAGTCTTGCCATGTCCTGCCTGATCACTTCCCCCCAATACTTCTTAGGTCTTCCTCTAACTCTTCTGTGCCCACCACAGCCAGTCGCTCACACCTCCTCACTGGTGCATCAGGGCTCCTCCTCTGAATGTGCCCGAACCATCTGAGTCTTGCTTCCCGCATCTTGTCCTCCATGGGGGCCACGCCCACCTTCTCTCGAATATCTTCATTCCTAATCTTGTCCATCCTTGTATACCCGCACATCCACCTCAGTATCCTCATCTCTGCTACTTTCATCTTCTGGATGTGTGAATTTTTAACCGGCCAACACTCGGACCATACAACATAGCAGGCCTAACCACTGCTCTATAAAACTTACCTTTTAGTAACGATGGCACTTTCTTGTCATACAAGACTCCCATTTCTAACCTCCACTTCATCCACCCCACCCCTATATGATGTGTAACATCCTCGTCGATCTCCCCGGTCCCCTGAATAACTGACCCAAGGTACTTGAAACTACCCCTCTTAGGGATGACTTGAGAGTCGAGCCTCACTTCCACTCCTTCTTCCATCGGCTCGGCCCCAAATTTGCACTCGAGGTATTCCGTCTTCGTCCTGCTCAGCCTGAAACCTTTAGACTCAAGGGCATGTCTCCAAACCTCTAGCCTCTTGTTGATGCCGCATCGTGTCTCGTCAATTAGGACTATGTCATCAGCAAATAGCATGCACCATGGCACCTCCCCTTGAATATGATGTGTTATGGCATCCATCACCAGGGCAAATAGGAAAGGGTTGAACGCAGACCCTTAGTGCAACCCTGTAACAACCGAAAAATGGTCGGAGTTGCCTCCTACTGTCCTAACCCGAGTCTTAGCTCCCTCATACATGTCTTTAATCACCCTAATGTAGTCAACCGGGGTCCCTTTAACCTCTAGGCATCTCCATAAGACCTCCCTAGGAACCCTGTCGTACGATTTCTCAAGATCGATAAACACCATGTGGAGATCCTTTTTCTTATCCCTGTATTGTTCCATCATCCTCCTAATAAGGTGGATAGCTTCTGTGGTAGATCGCCCCGGCATGAACCTGAACTGGTTATCTGAAATAGACACCGTCCTTCGCACTCTCATTTCTACCACTCTCTCCCAGACTTTCATGGTATGACTCAGTAATTTGATACCCCTATAGTTGTTATAGCTCTGAACATCGCCTTTGTTCTTATACAACGGAACCATTGTACTCACCTTCACTCTTCAGGCATGTTATTTGTCTTGAATATAACATTAAACAACCCAGTAAGCCATTCTAAGTCTGATCTACCCACACACCTCCAAAGTTCAAACGGAATTTTGTCTAGGCCGGTAGCTCTGCCCCTCATCATCCTACGCATTGCCTCCATGACCTCATCGACCTCAATGGCCCTACAATAACTTAATTCATGGGGGTTGTTGGCATTCCTCAATTCACCTAGCACAATATCCTGATCCTCTTCTTCATTTAGAAGTTTATGAAAGTAGGTCTGCCATCTTCTCTTAATCTGGTGATCCCCCATCAAAACTTTGCCGTCATCATCTTTTATGCACCTCACTTGGTCTAGATCCCGAGCCGTCCTCTCTCTCACCTTAGTGAGTTGGAATAACTTCTTCTCTCCTCCTTTGTTCCCTAGTTCCTCATACAAACGAGCAAAAGCTGCCGTCTTAGCCTCCATTACTGCCCTCTTCGCCTACTTCCTAGCTACCTTATATCTCTCACTGTTCTCTCTCTTCTCCTCCTCTCCAGAGCTCCCTACGAACCGCAGGTACGCCGCCTTCTTCGCTTCCACTTTATCGTGGACAACTGCATTCCACCACCAGTCTCCTTTGTGGCCACCTGTGCGGCTTGAAGATAAACCTAACACCTCTCTCGCCGCCTTCCTTATACAATCAGCCGTCTTCGACCACATAGTGTTTGCGTCCCCACTACTTCTCCAAGCTCCTACTACCGATAACCTTCCTTCCAACTCCTAAGCTTTATCCTTAGTCAAGACGCCCCACCTAATCCTCGGACGGCCTCGTACTGACCTCTTCTTCCTCCTAATCTTAATACCAATGTCCATCACCAAAATCCTATGTTGCATTGCTAGGGTCTCACCTGGGATAACTTTGCAATCCTCGCACAACCTTCTGTCGCATCTCCTGAGGAGGAGATAGTCAATCTGAGTCTTCGCCACCGAACTTTTGTAAGAAACCAAATGCTCATCCCACTTCGAAAAACTTGAGTTCGCAATCACTAGATCGAATGCCTTGGAAAAGTCCAACAGCGAAGTGCCCCCTTCGTTCCGCTCCCCGAAACCAAAGCCGCCATGCACCTCAGTATAACCAACTGCAGATGACCCAGTATGACCATTGAAATATCCTCATATGAATAACCTCTCCGAAGGTGGAATACTACGAACAATGTCATCCAACCCCTCCCAAAAATGCGTTTTAAGCTCCTCATCCAAGCCTACTTGTGGCGCGTACGCGCTAACGACATTTAAAGTACACTTACCCACCACCAATTTAATAGTCATTAGTCTATCATTCACCCGCCCGACCTCTACCACCGACTCTCTAAGATGGTTATCTACCAGGATAGCCACACCATTCTTACCCCTCAGGACTCCAAAGTACCATAACTTATACCTGTGAGCACGTAATTTTTTCCCTAAGTGAATTGCTCCCAAAAATTCAAACAAAATAATTTTTTTTCATTATTTTACGCTTCGTGAATTTTGTGTTATTTTTTGTTAATTATTTGCATTTTATTTGTGCATATGAAAAATAAAAAATAATACGCATGACATTTGCATTTAGGATCTAATTTCATATTTTGGGATTATGTTGGGGTTAAGTTATTTTAGAACAAAATTTAAAGAAAATAACAAAATAGTCCATTTTTTGTATTTTTAATTGTTAATTGTTGAAATTGTCTTGAGTTTGCGTTAAATAGGAGTTAATCAATTTTTAGGAATTAATTAGTTTCATTTTGGAAATAAATTAGGTCTCTAGTTTGAATTTAGCATTTTAATAAAATCAATATATATATATATATATATATATATATATATATATATATATATAAAATTGAAAACAAAGCAAAAATAAAAAGAAGGGAAAACTATTAGAAAATAGCCTTCCTTAAATAAAGAGCTTCACATTTGGGCTGCTCCAATTAACATCCAGCCCAAACGAACCAAACACTACCCCTAGTCCACAACCCAATTTCCCATTACCCGATCCAAATACCCCTCCCTCCTAAACAACGTCGTTTGGCGTCGATAAATCCGGACCGTCTAGTTTTATAAATCCAACGGTTCTCATCGGTTCAAAACAACACATAAAACTATCCAATTAATCTCAAAACCCTACAAAATATATATCACCCTCCTCGAACCTCTAACCCGCCTTCGACCACCGGTGTAACACTGCCCTGCCTCCCCCGTTCTCCGTCCCAGCGCCGGCGGCGGCGAAGCCCCAAATCCTCCCAAAATTTCACCACTTACTCTCCTTTTCCTCCTCTTTCCAACCCCCAAGACATATTATTCAAATCTTAGCCATTTGTCTCGAATATTGGATCAAAATTTCGGTCAAAACACAAATTCGTCCAATAACCCCCAAATTCGTACCCTAGGGTCCCCTCATCCCCCTCATCCTTAATACTTAAACAAAACTTTTCAAATCCCGCTGAAACTCACCAAAACTCAAATCTAGGGTTCATAAAGTTCAAGCCCGTTGTGGGGATTTTCGAAGGCGATTGGGTTCTAGTTAATATTATATGCCTATTCTTGACAGAATAGACCTATAATATCAATTGGAAACCAATTTCGAAGAGCAATTCGTGTAAAGTTCAAGATCAGTAAGTTTTCACTTCCTGTTTGGTTATATTGTTCATTTTTTGTTTGAGAATTCTATGGCTTCATGATTAGTTAATAACTTCTTTCATTTTGTTATAAGTGTAAGTAATTAATTATGTTTTTTGTTTGCATTTTTTTTAGTAATGTGTTTTGCCCTTGATGCGATTCAGTAGCATAGTTTTGTTATGTTTGATTTCTCTTAGCATATTTTCTGTTGTAATTCATAGTTAGTATTCTAGGTCTGGATTTCTGATTAGTTTAAATTTGATCAATTTCTATTTGTTTGGATATGTGTGTTGCTTAATTTCACACTGATTTTGATAACTGGTAACCTAAAATTCATTAAGTTAGTTTTTATTAGGATTTGGATTTGATTTTGATGCTAAACGTTTAAAACTGTTGAGTAATTGTTAACCATGGTTAGTCAAGGTTGTATGAGATAAGGTTAGAAATTTCAGGGAGTTTTCAAGGGTAATTTGGGCATAAGAAAGGGTAATTTTATTAAGATTGGTAAATTCAAAACTAAGGTAAGGGTAGTATAGGTATTGTATAGTTAAAAGAACACCCTAGGGCCTTCTAGAATAGGACTTTAGTGTAGACTTTAGCAAACTTAGGCCAGTAACTTGAGAAACAAGTTAGAAATTGAAGGTTTAATAGGTAAAATCTGAAATAAAAAGAGGGAAAAAATGTGTGAAAGATTCCAGAATATTCTGCCCTATTTGTTGCATATAAAAGGCAACCCCAATGCCTTTTTTAACAAGTTAGACACCCCTGAAAATTCCCAGAAGTTTTGGAACTCCAAATTCCTCCCCAAAAAATACTCCTCTAGTCTCACTGATCTTAAATTCAAAATTTCAGATCCCAAACTCTTTTAGCTTAGCTTTCTTCAAAATAGAAACCAAAAAACAATAGAAAACCTTCAAAAATCCAAAAAAAAAAGTATTGTTCCATTAGTCAATTCAGGTTAAATTTGATTTTTAGCTGTTGATTTCCCTTCTCCTAGTCCAATACTTGGTTTCTGAAACTTCAAATGTTTATTGGTTTGAGTTCGAGCAGTTTTGGGTTTGTTTAAACTGGTTTGGATGGTTTTTGGATTTGCTGAAGTATGCTGGTGCATTTTGAGCTTGTCTAAGTGCATTTCGAGTGATTTATAGTTGATTGTTTGGGTTTGCTTGGTTCAAACTTTTCTGGGCTGTTGAACTAATTTCTGGGCTATCGTTGAGTTCTGCCTATTATTGTTGCTGCTGATCTCTTCTTCTTCTTCCATTGTAAATTGATTTCCAGGTACACAACTTGATTTTGATAATTGTGAGCTGAATGTGAAGGATGAACCTGTAATCAATGCATGAGATCTAATATGCTTCAGTTTCTGATTTATATATTTAACCATTTGGTTCATTAGTGCTATTTAAACTCTCGCTTGTAGTTATATTGTTTGGATTGAAGTTGGTTTTGTAATAAATGGACTGCAGTACTCAAACATGTAACAAACTCTTCTTATGCTGAGAACTAGTGCTCTTAACTTCATATAATGGTTTATGTTAGCTGTATGTTGATTTCCAGTCAGTTATTTCAGAAGTTTGTTAAAAAGGTGACTTAGAAACGCCGGAGAGCTTTTGGTATTTTGTTTTCATTTTCATTCTATGATTAATCAGCACTTGGCTCAGTTGTTTTGAACCAATTTGAGATCCAATGAGAAGAAGGCTTCGAATTCAGAGATAACTGATTGTTTGAGTTTGTCTGTTAATTAGGTAGAAGAACATTTGTGAATTATAAGTGTAATCTGGATATTGAAATTGAATTTGAATCCTGATTTGGTGTATTTGTCTCCTCGGGCAGATCTTAGTGTTATCAGTAATGGAATATGGTGGTCAATTAATCAATTTGCCATAAATTCAGCATGTTGATATGTTAAGATTCAATTTAGTTCCATGATCAGCATTAGACCTTTGTCATCATTCAATCCTTGTTTTTGGGCCCAAATGTGAGGCCCAGGCGCTGCTTTAGTAAATTGAATAACGTCTTTTGGGCCTGAGTCTGCAGCAACAGGCCCAAGTTGCCCAGTCCTTTGTTTTTTAAACGAATTGGCTAAGATCTGTTTCATCCCTTTCATAAATTGCTGGGCAGGGGCGAATTTTATTGGAATCATAGGAATTCAGCCTTTTAGATATATTAAATAATTAGGCTTTCTTTTGTTTATTATAGAGACAAAACCAAGTAGAAAATCATAACCACTTTAGGATTAACCTTTAAATAAAAATGATGAGACGAGCCTCGCCAAATAAAAATGCAAAAATTGTGGGGCCCTCATTAAATGTCATATAAAAATACTTAGAATTCGGGAGGACCGTTTAGCGAATTTCACGGTCTTCTCCAAAGATAATAAATGCGTAGTTGCTTTAGGCGCGTATTTTAATAATATTACCTTCCTAAATACGGGTGCACATTTATGTGACCCAAATTTAAATCTCAACGAAGTCAAAATGTGTCAAAAATCACGGGTGCACTGGTGCGACGTGGTTCGAGACGCATTTTCACGACGTTGCAATTCTTATTAAAAATAAAATAAAAGCGGTTTACTAATGAAAGACATATAGGTTAGAACATGTTTTGAAATCAGATAAAATCAAACACAACAGTTGAGCGACCATGCTAGAACCACGAAATTCGGGAATGCCTAATACCTTCTCCCGGGTTAACAGAATTCCTTACTCGGATTTCTGATTCGCGGACTGTTAACAGAGTTATAATTTCCTCGATTCGGGATTCAACCGGTGACTTGGGACACCATTAATCTCCCAAGTGGCGACTCTGAAATTTAATAAATAAATCCCGTTCCGATTGTCCTTTAATTGGAAAAACTCTTTTACGCCCTTGCGGGTGTAGCAGAAAAAGGAGGTATGACAGCTCTGGCGACTCTGCTGGGGACTCAAACCCGAAAATTTTGTTCAGGGTTCAGAATTCGAGCTTAGATAAATTGTTGTATTTGGTTATATCTAATTTTCCTACATTTTTCATGCTTAATGTGCTAAATGTTTACCGTTTTGATATTATCTGAACTGTATATAAACTGTGCCGAAACCTTTCTCTTCTCACCTCCGGAGATGTGCTTATTGGTTGAGATTCCCTATTCAGTTAGTGTCAATACCTTGAAATAAGAAAGACGCCGGACAAGTTACTAAGCCGGATGGCCTTTTGGTTCCCGGTACGTAGCCCCCTCCTCGACTCGAGTTGTCCGCTCGGGTACATAGTCTAGAACACATACCCAGGTTGAACTTAGAGTAACTTGACCCCATGCCAGATCCCTAGTAGGAGCACTTATTTGCATCACGTGCATATGACTTAGGGGACTCAACACCGGGGTTGGGTCCGTCTAGGACAGGTAACCAGATATGAAAAGACCACCATGATGCATTTTACGTGCACTTATTTGTCTCGGGCCTGCATGTTGACCGGCTTTTGAACATCGGAAATTTTGTGAAATTGAGAAAAAGAGAAAAAAGAGAGAAATAGCAGTGTAAAGAATTAATTATTTAGTTTTAAAAAAACCAATGCCCAAATGCTGTCGAAACTCTGCCGAAATTTCGAAAAAATAAAAAAAATGAAAATGTTTTGTTTTTAATAGTTTGTTTTACTAAAAGCAAAGGAAAAATAAAAAAAAAGTCTTTATTTTTGGAAATTGTTCGCAGAAAAAGAAAAAGAAAAAGAAAAAGAAAAAGAAAAAGAAAAAGAGTCTTTATTTTAGTTTGAGAAAAAATAGGTTGTTTGTTGAAAATGAAAAAGGAAAAAAGAGAGTCGTTATTTTGCCTTGTTTTCAAAAATAGAAAAGGAAAATAGTTTGTCTTGCCATGAAAAATAAAAATGAAAAAAGAGTCTTGTTTTTTTTTAGTTTATTTTATTTGTTTATGAAATGCAAAAAATGAAAATGAAAAAAAAAGTCTTGCTTTTGAAAGTAGTTTTATTATTTGCTTATGAAATGCCAAAAAATAAAAATGAAAAAAGAGTCTTGTTTTAAAATAGCTCGTTAATTTTCCCGAACTACGCTGGTTTGATTCTCACAGATGTGAGATACGTAGGCAACCCTCATCTGATCCAACCATCCCTTTTCAAAAATAGCCAAATAATGGTAAAATGTTAAATGGTTGTTGGAAAATAAGCCGAATGTCCCCAAAAGGGCGCCGGAAGGCTGTTTTGCAAGAACAGCCGCCCTGAGTCATTTTAAAACGATTTGCGGGCACAGCCTTAAAATCTCCCTTTTGGAAGTGCTGAAAGGCCGTATTTGCAAAACCGGGTTTGTTTTTGAAATTAGGAATTTGAATGAAAAAATAGTGTCATTTTTGCTTTTAGGTCAAAATAAGTGATTAAATTATCTTAATAAATATGCAGGATGAGCACGACTCAAAATGAACCTTTCTCAATCTTGCATAAAATCCCTTTGGAGTTACGTCTGTGGTGGAATAATTTAGGAGGCGAAGGGCAAGATGAAGTCAATAAATATTTGAAAGGGCTTATCGGTTTGCTAGAGATTGTGCCTCGGGGAGATATTATCAGAGCGCTAGTGACGTGTTGGGACCCGGCACATAACGTGTTCCATTTTTCAGATTTTGAGCTTATCCCAACATTAGAAGAAATAGCTAGCTACATCGGAAAAGATGAGGTTCCTTTAAGGCACAAATACTTGGTTGCCCC
>MU701511.1:4414-16156 GCA_026770625.1 Nicotiana glauca | reverse complement strand
TTCCCACCTTGTTTTACTCTCTCTTCTTGAGTCTGTCGGGTCATAACAAGTAAATAAATGACTTCAAAATTTGCCTCCAAGCTTTCCAATTGCACAAAATGGGATCTGGCCAGCACATCAATTGTTATAAGTTAGGAAATAACATCAAACATGATCGAGTTGGCAACAATTAACATGCTTTGGAATTCCTTGTGAAATATAAAGACTAGGTATACGTCAATTCACGAACAACACAATATATGAAGAGTGAGGATGAACAGATCAAAAGAAAAGGATTGACACCAATGACAATCAAGATCTCCCAAAAAAGAAATCAAAGTTATCATGGTTAGTGATGGAGAAATAGACTTCAAGGGCAAGATTGGTGGTTTAAATTAGAAAAGAGCAACATGCGCACTGAAGTTGGTAACAATTAAATGCTTTGGGGTTCATGGGAGACACAAAGGTTGGTAAGTGTCAATTCAGGAGCAGTACAACAAATAAAGTATGGGGTTAGAACGGAGGAGAGGCGTATTTTGACAAATGAAGTGGTCAGTCAAGGAACGATTGAGATCTTCAAATGAAATCAGTTATCATGACAAAGCCGGGGCCAGTGGTTAAATCAAGAAAAACAACAAACATATTGAGTGGGTGGCAATTGACATGCTTTAGGGATTCATTTGAAATACAAGGGTTTAGTACATATCAACTCATGAACAATGCAACAAAGATAGAAAGGGTGGTGAACGGATCAGAGATATTCTCTATGTCAAGGGTAATAAAAGAAAGTGGTTAACCAATAAACAAACAAAGTCCTCGATTGTGAGTTAGTTATCATGGAAAGTGAAGGAACAATAGACTTCAAGATCAGAGCTAGTGGGATCCGTCAAGAAAGAGCAACATACACTTTGAGTGGGATAGCAATTGTCGTGCTTTCAGATTCATGAAAACAAGGAATTGGTAAATGTCAGGCCATAAGGGATGCAGGTTTGAACAAAGAAGAGGTATTTTCTATGACAAGGACGGCGGGGAAAATGGATAGTCAGTAGACAGGCAAGGCATTCAAGTGGAAATCAGTTATCATGGGAAGTGAAAGAGCAATCGTCATCAAAGTTCAAGGCCACAAACCAACCACCACATTTAAAACTGACAAGATTTTCTTTGATTGAAACAGGGGCAGATGTTTCGAAGAAATCCTCCGTAAAGAAATGCAAGACCCGAACAGGTATGACTGGAAATTCTTAGGACCCTCCTGGAAAGTGGGACTTAGTTTGAATTTCAAAAAAATCATGAAAAACATAATTTGGCATAAAAGGAATATAAGTTCTTTCTAAAGTTTGCATGTTTAAGATAGGATCCAATTAAGAGTTTCCAGGACCCTCCTGGATAATGGGACGTAGCTTTAAAGTCAGTCTAAATAACAAGATATAGTAGAATTCATACCTTTAGTAGATATAATTTATGCTAAAATTTTCTATTAACTAGAAGTTGTGAGGACCCTCCTGGATAATGGGTAATAGTTAAGATTTCTTTGATAATAATGTAGTGGAAGTAATACCTTCGAAAGATATAACTTGCGTTCATAATTGTTAGGAATTGTCAGGACCTCCCTGGATAATAGGACTTAGTTTTCAGATTCTTATAATAGTTGCTAAAATATTTCATTTTCAAATTCTTATAATAGTTAGTAAAATAATTCAGTTTAACACTCACCCATGTCGCCAGTCATCAAACTGGGGCAGGAAATTTTCTTTGTTTGTATATTTTTGTTGTAAGCAGGAGCCCACCTGGAGAACAAGGGAATACTTTTCAAGTTCAGCAAGCAGGAGCCCACCTGGAGAACAAGGGAATAAATTTCAAGTTCAGCAATCAGGCACCCACCTGGAGAACAAGGAAAGTACAATTCAAATTTTAGCTTTCAAATTTTAATACTTGGTAACATGCTGTACTCAGTCACCAAACTGGGGCAGAAAATTTTCTTTGTTTGTTTATTTTGTTGCAGTTAGGAGCCCACCTGGAGAACAAGGGAATACTTTTCAAATTCAGCAAGCAGGAGCCTATCTGAAGAACAAGGGAATATCTTTTTTAAATTCAGCAAGCAGGAGCCCACCTGAAGAACAAGGGAATATCTTTTTCAAAAGCAGTAAGCAGGCACCCACCTGAAAAACAAGGAAAGTACAATCCAAATTTTAGCCTTTAATTGTAATATCTGATAACACGATGTGCCCAGCCACCATACTGGGGCAGAAAATTTTCTTTGTTTTTGTCTATTTTTGTTGCAATCAGGATCCCACCTGGAGAACAAGGGAATACATTTTCAAGCATTGCAAGCAGGAGCCCACCTGGAGAACAAGGGAATACTTTTCAAGCATCATAAGCAGGAGCCCACCTGGAGAACAAGGGAATATTTTTCAAAATTCGGTAAGCAGGAGCCCACTTGGAGAACAAGGGAATACTTTTCAAGCGTCAGCAACCAGGAGCCCGCCTGGAAAATGGACACATATTTCAAATGGCAACAATCAAGCATCATTCGGAGGAATGGCAAAAACATCGCCAGTCACAATTCAAGACAACAACAAGAATCCCATTAGAAGAATACATGATACAAGTTCAAGGCAACACAAGAGCAAGTTTGAAGGCATAGATAGGATTTTTGTAACTCATAGAGCATAGCTTACGCTAGATTCTTTTATCTTTGACATGGTGTAATAAGGGAGGTCAACAAGCAGTAACAACAGCAACAGCAGTAAAATCACAGCTCCTGGTAGTCCCAGCTACCAAACTCTCCCGAACTACACTGACCTGATTTATGTTTAGCCCAGGATATGTAGGCAACCTATGAAGCAGGGTGCGGTCAAAACTTTTCAAAAAATGATTCACATGGAATAATCAAACGGGCAAAAATCGCTCGTATTTGCTCACTTATGTTTGCCCGATAACTTTTCATGTTTCCAAGCAAAGAAGGGCAGCTGTGAGCACATGATTTTTGCCCAATATATGAATTATTCCCAAAAATTCAAACAAAATGATCTTTCTCTATTTTTACAATTTTTGTGAATTTTGTGTTAATTGTTGCATTTTATATGTACATTTTAGTTCATATGAAAAATAAAAAATACATTTGCATTTAGGATCCAATTTCATATTTTTAGGATTAATTAGGGGTTAATTAATTTTAGAATAAAACATAAAAATCACAAAAAGTAGTTCACTTATTCATTTTAATTATTTTAATTGCTAATCCATTATGAAATAGTTTTAGGGAGTTAATCGGTTTAATTTGAAATATATTAGGACTTTATTTTTATTTGGTGCATGTTTACAAGATTAAAATAAATAAATACAAAAATACAAAATAAAATACAAATATAAATAATAAGAAATAGAAGAAAAACAATAAAAAGAAGGGTGGTCTTAATTGAAGACCCAATGTTGGGCCAAATAGGATCAGCCCAAGTGAAATTACCCACGCTCAGGCCCAATCCTCACCCGGTCAAGCATTAGTCCAAGAGGCAAATGAAACGACATAGTACCGTGGCCAAACTACGTCGTTTTGTATTTAAAAATTAAAAGGCAATCATGGCCACTCATTCACCTTCATCCAACGGCCCATGATGGGATATGCATTAACATAAGACTATCTGAAACCCCCCTACCCCCGTCTCGTCTCCCTCACAAACACTCAGAGCCGCTAATGTAACGCCGCCGGCCGGAAATCGTCGCCGCCGGCGACAAGTCTCCAAATGACCTGAGATTTACACCATAGATTCCTCGTAAGAACCTCTTCGAAGCCCCTTATTTTCATAGCTCGAATCCCGCCCAAACTCCTCGAATAATCGATCTTGTGACTGAAAGCTCCGCCGCCCACGGCGGCGCGGACGCCAATGACCGCCAAAACAACACCCTAGACTCCTCCCGTCACCCTCTTTCTATATCTCACTTTAGTTTCTCTCGAATTTGGGCCCATTTTCTCGAATATATGTTTGAAGCTCAGGCCTAGAACAACACCTTGTCCAAATAGCTCCAAATTCGCACCCCACAACCTCCTAACCTCCCTTATGACGATTTCCATGCCAGAATCTCTCGAATCACAGCAGAGCTTAGGGATTTTTGGATCTAGGGTTCAGGGTTCGAATTTGTTCTGGGGAATTTTAAGGCGTCGAGTTGATTTCTAATTGACACCATATGTTTTACAAACATATAACGTCAATTAAAAATCAAGTTCGATGAATTGGTCGATGGAAGATTTTTGGCCGTAAGTTTTCCTTCTCTGTTTTGTTCTTTCATTTTTTTTTAAATCTCGTTTCTTATTAGTGGGTTCATGTATTAGTTGTTTAATGAAGTTAAGTTGTTATCTGTTTCTAATCGTTCATGCTTCTGTTACAATTCTAGGTTTAGAGTATTTTGATTCGTTTCAGTGTTTAGTTCTATTTAGTTAATATAATTCGATTCGATTATGTTTTACTCGTTTTAATTTCAAGTTTAGTTCTGACTTCAACAATAATTGATTTCTGTAAATATTTGTAGGTGATTTTGTTTCCTTCTTTAGTTTTGGTTTAGTAATTCTAGACTTTAGTTTAAATGTGTTTGTGAATTCTGTTCTGAATATTGTTAGATCTTAATTGGATTGAATTAGTATTTTGTTAGCTTGATTAGTTGGTTTAATTGTTCTTTAATTCAATTTTTAGTAGTAAAGTTTTGGTTGATTGGATTTAGCTGAATGGTTTAATACTTGTTTGAATCTGTAGCTAGGGTAAAAGGGTTATGGTTGGATAGTAATTCTAGGGTGATAATAAGGGTAGTATAGGCATGGTAAAAGGGTAGGTTTATTAGAAATAGTAAATTTCTGGATAAGGTAAGGGTAGTATAGGAATTGTAATAGGTATAGAACCTTCTAGAATGGGCTTTAGTATAACTTTTAATAAAATAGGTGTAGTAACTTGTAATACAAGTCAGAAATAAGAGGTGAAAATAGAAATAACATAGGGACTAAAAAGTAAAATAAAAATTTGAAATTCCCTCCCAATTGTGTCTATAAATAGGCAGTCATTCTGCCTTGCTTCACAAGTTTGGAGACCCCTGAAAAAATCAGAAAGTTTGAGAGCCCAAAAATTCCCCCCAAAAAAATTACTTGGCAGATCTGAGTTTCAGAATTCGAATTTCCAGTCCATAGAAGTTCAGATCTGAATTCTTATAATTCACATTCTCTTTAGATCCTAATTTCTGTAGAAAATCCAAAAACAAACCAAAACAATTCAAAAATGCATTGTTTCATTGAATAATTATAGGTTAATTTCAGTTTCTGTCCCTTGATTCACATCTCTTGATCAATGTTTGGTTGCTGAAGTTTCAGAGGTATTTTGGGTTAATTTCGAGTGATTTTGGGTATGATTAATCTAGTTTGAGTTGACTTTTGTCTGATAGAGGTTTCAGAGGCGTTTTGTGTTCATCTTCAAGTCTGTGTGGTTAATTTGGTGTTGTTTTGAGTGAATCTATGAGACATGTTTCGATTTAAACACTTCTGGGCTGTTGATTCTGTTTTTTGGGCTGTTTAGACCATCAATTTTTTGCTACTGATCTCTCATTCTTATTATATTTTCAACATCCAGGTACACATTTGAACCTTGTATTGATACAACTACAAAGTTGAAATGCTGCAATGAAATATATCATCCATTTGCCTCTTGAAATTTATGTGTTCAAATTGTTTTAGCAGAATAGTTAACAGATGATTTGTATTTGTTTAGGTCTACTTTTATTTGCATTTACTTTTGTATAATTGGACTGAAAACTGGACTGGAATAATTTGGATTACATAACTAGGACCGGGTGTAGCGAAAAAGGAGGTGTGACAATTACAACTTTCAGAATTAAATTTCCTACAACAATCACAACTTGTGCCCCAGTTTCTTTCTTGGGGACTTTTGGGACTTTTATTTTGGTGTGACTGAGCCTCAGAGAGAGGCTTCCTACGTATTCTTTCGGAATCAAGTCGAACGTAGTTCAGGAATGTCTACTTTTGTTGTTGCTCTTTTTCTTTTCCTTTTCTTTTTTTTACTTTTTCCTTCCTTTTTATTCTTTTTTCTTTTCTTTTCTTCTTCTTTTTTCTCTCTCTCTTTTCATTGTTTTCTTTCTCTTTTTCCTTCACTTACTTTCTACACGTATGTTTATGAATTCTGTTACTGATTCCAAAAGAGGAGTATGAAAGAAAATAAATAAGGCTCAAAGGGGGTAACAAAGGATAAAGTGTTTAGATAGCAGAACAAAATGTCTTCGTCATTCCAATCTTCAAAAACATGCCAAGTACAAACAACACGATTAAAGAAACCAAGGAAAACAAACGTAACATGTTTTGATTGCACCAAAATTAATAACCATATCCACACATTTGCCTTCTATATTTGCCACTTACCAGCACCATTGAACAACACTCTCACTTTCCTTACCATGAGCGGCCCCTGACAATTGGGCAAACTTGCCTTTAGCTTCAACCTGATGCGGCAGGATGCATTTCAATAGGGTTTCTCTATGTTCTATCTGCCGCATTTTCACATGGTTCGGGCTTCAAATGATCTTAAAGTGTCCAAATCTGCACTTATTCCCGCAAATGTCCCTATCATCTTCCGAATTGTTTCATTGCTTCATGAGTGAACTAATTATAAGACCAGGTTGAGAATTACGCGTGCATATCATGTCACTAGAGTCAACAAGAAAAGGACTATAAAAGGAAAAGAGAACTAAACAAAAATGACTAGAAATAACAGAAAATAGAAAATTGCATTAGACATATGGTGAAAGGGTTGAATAACAAATCAAACAAACTAATTTGGGTTACAACCTTGGAACAAACCTAGACAACACTAAACGAGCTACTACGACTAAACAAACTGGGCAAAAATGAAAGGATAGAAGGGTTTGAGTCACAAGACAATATCCGGATTACAACCCTGAAATAACCCGGACAACAGAAATGACGACAAAATAAACCACCAAAACTCCACTTCGGCTGACCAAGAATTGGAGCGTCTTCCCAATTACCAAGCACGGAATTTTAGCCACTGAGTTTCGCATCAATATTGCCAAGACCATTATCAACTTTAATCAACGAGTTCCCAAGAGGATTCACCTGCTCCTTGTCACTGTCATCGACCCCAACTACCCCTTCTTGAATCATTCTTTCTATTTCCCTTTTCAAAGAGCGACAATCTTCAATGCTATGCCCCTGGACATTAGAGTGGTACATGCATCGAACAGCAGGATCAAAGCCTTTCACATATTGGTCTGGAGTATAGCCGAGGAGCGACTCAATCAGGCCAGAATGCTTTAACTTTTCAAACAAACTTGTGTAGGATTCTCCGATGGGCGTGAAATTATATTTTGGCCTTTGTTTCCCTCCATGCCTCAGTTTTCTATGATTGTTGGATGCTTGAAAATACTGTGAAGGCACACGTGGATTTTGGGATGCTGGTGCTCGCCTTAGGGAGTGATCTGGTAGTTGGACAGATGACCGAGTGTTGTTCGGTGGATAATACTGGGGTGGCTTATGTGGAGTTTGGGGATGTTCACGGGGTCGGTATTATGGCTGAAGGCGTTTAGCAAGAATGACCACTGGACCCTGTCGTTTGTGGAGGGAGTGACCTAGTGGTTGAACATATGACCGGTCATTGTTCAGAGGATAATGCTGAGGTGGATTATGTGGAACTCGGGGACAAGTTTGGGGTTGGAGTTGAGGCTGAAGACGTTTGGCAAGAACGACCACTAGACCCTGTCATTGGCAGGGCTCAGCGATATCTTTTCTATTAATGGGATGACTATCCCGAGCGACTTGTTCGTTCCATCTGAGCCAAAATTCCCTAAAACGTTCCTTGGGTTTCTTTTCCATCTGAGGTAGGGAGGAGCGTCCTGGGATAACACCTGATTTGTATTGAAAGCGTCGCACAAAATCATGAGCCAGGTCACCCAATGTATGCCACCTACCAACATCCTGACGAGTATTCCAGTCCGAAGCCACCCCAGTCATGCTCTCACTGAAATATGCCATCATCAAGTCATCGTTTTCTCCAGCAATTCTCATTTCATTGCAATAGACCCTCAAGTGGTCTACCGGATATCCACACCCATAATACAAGTTAAATTTTGGCACTTTGAACCCCGAGGGCAGGCGGACGTCATGGGACACAGACAGTTCTTTGTAAGTCAAGCTACCCTGGCCTCCCATTCTTCGCTTGTTCTTTAAAGACTGTTCCGTGCCTTTTAGCCTTCTGGGCATCCCATCTCGCCCTTCTCTTCCTGTGAACTTTTCATTTTCAGCATGAGGCTTGTCACACCTCCTTTTTACCGTTGTTTACTACATCCCGGGAAGGGATATAATAAAAGGAAGGAGTTTTTCCAATTTAAGGACAGTCGGAACGGAATTTATTTATTTAAATTCAGAGTCGCCACTTGGGAGATTAATGGTGTCCCAAGTCACCGGTTGAATCCCAAACCGAGGAAAGTTTGATTCTGTTAACAGTCCGCATACCAGAAATCCGGATAAGGAATTCTGTTAATCCGGGAGAAGGTGTTAGGCACTCCCGAATTCCGTGGTTCTAGCACGGTCGCTCAACTGTTGTATTTTTTTTTATCTGATTTCTATATATATTCTATTTTTTATGTGCATTTATTAATATTCCGCTTTATTATTTAATTTTACAAGAATTGCAACGTCGTGAAAATGTATTCCAAACCACACCGTACCAGTACGCCTGTGGCCTTTAACACATTTCGACTTCGTTGAGATTTAGATTCGGGTCACATAAATATACACCCGTACTTAAGAAAGTATATTATTATGAATTGTGATTAAAGCATCTACGTCTATGTTAACTTTGGGAAAGACCATGAAATTTGCAAAATGGTCCTTCCAAGTCTAAGATTTTATATAGCAATTTATTTGAGGGCCCCGTAATTGTATATTTAAAGCGGCGAGGCTCATCTCATTTTTATTAAAGGTCATACCTAAAGTATACTATATTTTCTACTTGTTTTGTCTCTAATAACAAAGGAAAAATCTTAATTGTTTATTATTACCTAATAGTTTTTGCATTTTTTGGTGGCCACAAACTCATAAGAGCCCAGGCTTTAATTCATATTGGGCTTGACTGCAGCCCATGTATTGATATCCCAGTTCAAATTTAAATTCGGCTGAGGCTCGAACTTGGCCATTCGTGTAAATATCAGGCCTAATGGCCCAAGCCAATCTATTTTTAGTATTGTATGACCAGGCCCGTGTATAACCATCAAACCTACTGAATTTGGGCCATTCAATAGAGCATTGATTCAAAATTAACACCCAACAGAAGACATTTTTTTAACTTCATTTTTAGATTATCACAATTCTAATTCGAGTTCAAACCGATTTAGTTACTTAGCTATCAGAAAATTTCCTTTATTTTTTAATTCAAGTACCTATTAATTCCATTATTTACCAATTCTAAATATCAATCAAAATTGAATCTAATGAGACGAGATTTCAAAGTCAAAAACAGACTGATATTGTATTATGAATACTGTTCTACTAAAGCATTTGAAGTTATTATTTTTTAAAACACTAATTACTTTTAAACCAAACTAATTGAAATTAAAATCGATCTATTTCAAAATTAAGAGATCATTGCAGAAATAATATCTAACTGATTTTAACTTTCAGATACTAATACATATTTAATTTTCAAATGAAAACAGCTATAAACTTGAAATTTTCAACTAATCATACACTTAAACTGATCTATTGTTTTTTTTAAAAAAACATTACTGATATAGACAACTTCAGAATCATGAAACCTAAGTACAGCTATCACTTTTAACGTTTTAATCTACTAGTTTATCCAGTCTTATTAATTATTGAGATCGCATATCCTAAGAAATACTGATACCAGATCTATCACAAATAAAATTCAGAGGTACCAGTCCAGTCCGAGTTTAATTACAAATTTAATTATTCCTAACGAATACATATTTTACAATTAAGTTCTACATGTATCAAAATAGCTAAACAGATGTAAATGTTTATTAAAACTAATAATTCTATTTCTTCATCTCGTCAATACAGCTTCACAGTCATTAGGAAATGAAAATATACCTGGAAATAAGATGAAAAATCAATGAGAATCTACTCGAATCAACAGAAAAACAGGATCAGCAATGGCAGTTAATCAACAAATTGATCACAGCTTCAACACCAATAGAATTAAGCCCAGCAATTAACAGATAAGACCAGTAGGAATAATAGCCAGAAAACCAACACTTGAGAGAGATTGTTCAAATTTCTATTGCAACTATCAACCAGATCAATATAACCTTCAGATTACCCTCAGAAATCAATGTAACAGTAGAAGTTTTAACTGTTTTTGATATCTTTTGGAGTTTTTAAATGGAAATTGGTGAGAATTTTGGTCGAGAATAGTAAAGAATTCTTAGGTAATATTCAGATTTTTAAAACTCTCCCCACTTATTAAAGGAGACCAAGTGAGGCCTATTTATAGAACAAAAGAGAGGGAACTTTGAATTTCAGAATTTTATTAATCAGTCCCTCTTTTATTTCAATTGGACCCTTGTTATTTTGTTAACTAATCGATTCTAACCCCTTTATTAATACAAAATTTTCCTTTTTTCCCCATCTAGAATGTTCTATTCTATTACTTTTACGCTTTTACCCCCACTTTTGACTAGTATTTTACTGCACTGCCCTTTTATTATGCCTAAAATAGCCTTAGTCCCTTAAGTGTATTACAATTAAACCATTTATGTTCCCAAATCTGCCCTCACTCCCTTAGGATTATTACAATTAAACCAATTAGTATTCCCCGAACTAACCCTGATTCCAAATCCTAATTACCCTTTACCCTTATTGCCTTTTACCCATTTATCCCTTAGATTTTAACCAAATTACGAAATTATCCCACCCCTTATATTTCAGAATTATCAAACATAGAATGCAATCAGCTATAACCAATAACCCTAACTAATTATCAATTATTTATTATTTATTTAACAAATTCAGAAACTATCACAAACAAATCAAAATTTCTAATTATCAACTCAAGACTTTTAATTGTAAAATTAAAAAGGAAAGTAGAAATCGAAATTATGGTAATGAGGGTCTAAAATTTATAAAACTATTAAACCAATAATTTAATTCTTATAGAACCTATATCAAAAGTCTACACAAAAATTATCAGAAGTTATAACTCTAAAAAAAATCTATTTGTTCAATTTTTATCTTTCTCAACAATACTGATTTTAGACGAGTCAAAGCTAAAATAATAATCAAAAGAATTAGACTATCAAAGATGGAAGAACAAACATGCATACACAGAATCATAAAAGAAAAACCTAAAAGAAAAATATAGGAACACTTAGCTTTTTTTTTCCTTGTTTTTCTTGGCCAAACTCGTAACTCTCAGGTTTCACAAAGCATAGGAACATCTTAATATTGGTTTCTTGATTTTTGGGGTCAGTGGAGAATTTTCAGGCTTTATTCGAACCTCTTCCAGTGACCTTTGAGGCCTAGGACTTTCAAGAACGGATAGAGGATGGCCGGAGGAAGGTTTGGTGTGATTTTTGGGTAATTTGGACAAGGTTGTGTTTGTCGGAACTAGGGTTCCGGCGACACTATTTTGAATATTCGACAAGTTCCGGCTTGATTCGAGGGAAAAGAGTTATGGGGGTGGGGAGAGGAGGTTGAGGGCTATCTGGGGTGTTAAGGGCGAGGTCATCGGAGAA
>MU701510.1:16173-57552 GCA_026770625.1 Nicotiana glauca | reverse complement strand
CCCCAGCAGAAAAGGTATTTTCAGTGACAAGGATGAACGAAGAAAATGGTTCATCAGTAAAACATGCAAGATCCTTAAGCAGAGTCACTGTCATAGGAAATGTGGGGGGACAGATAAGAAGACTGGAAATAATGGTTGAGAGGTTCGCGAATAAGGAATCCTCGAGAACGTCAAAGGGTGTCAGCCAAGACGACACAAAGCAGGGAAGTCGTTCTAAGACCAACAGGAATATCATCCCCAGCAAATAACATCCTCCCCAGCAAGTTTTCATAGTATAATGGAATGCAAAGCAGGGAAGAAGAGAAGGAGAACCATCCCCAACAGGAGCATCACAACCAACCACCGTGTTTAAACTAACAAATTTTCTTTGATTTTAAAGCAGGAAAAAGGAAATGGCATTGATGGCGAAAAGGCATGCCGCGAGGAAGATTATCAAACTGGGGCAGAAAATTTTCCTTTCATTTGG
The DNA here is from genome assembly GCA_026770625.1 of Nicotiana glauca. Lineage (NCBI taxonomy): Eukaryota > Viridiplantae > Streptophyta > Magnoliopsida > Solanales > Solanaceae > Nicotiana > Nicotiana glauca. The sequence goes on along the minus strand of MU701510.1, from coordinate 57,086 downwards.
AAAATTTTCTAGAAATCAGGTATCCACTTGGGGGAGAAGAAAGATAACACCAGTTTTAAGGGAAGTGGTCTTTGAACCAGTATTATCCCCAGCGGTGTTGAAAGAAATAAAATAACAAATTTTAATGAAAGGAATTGTAACCCCAATGGATAGAACAAAGGGACTAAACTGGTGTTCATAAAGAGCAAGAAGCCAGTGTCATCCCCAGCAGCTTCCAGAAGAGTGAATCACCGATTTTGAAGGAATAAAATCCCCCCCAGCAACGTTATCCTCAACAACGTTATCCCCAGCTAATAACACCTTTATCCCCAGCAATGTTGAGAGAAAATAAAGGGAAGTAATTTTGAAGAAAAAAAAAAGAAGAAGAAGGGGAAGAAGAGAGATTGCCCCAGCAGTTTTATACCCAACAGGTAAGTAAATAATTCCCCAGTAGTGTTACCCCCAGCAGTTTCGAGGGAAGGCAATATAAGTTTTTAAGGAAAGCAGTTCTGTAAGAAGGTAACTCAGGAAGAAGGAAATCGTTCATGCATAGGAGACGCACTTCCTAAATTAAGATTTCATTCATAGGAGACGCACTTCCTAAATTAAGATTTCATTCATAGGAGACGCACTTCCTAGTTTAAAATCATTAAAGTTTATCCCATAGGTGACGCACTTCCTAAGTTTATTTTTATGCATAGGAGACGCACTTCCTAAATTAAGATTTCATTCATAGGAGACGCACTACCTAGTTTAAAATCATTAAAGTTTCACCCATAGGAGACGCACTTCCTAAGTTTATTTTACCCATAGGAGACGCACTTCCTAAGTTTATTTTTACCCCTAGGAGACGCACTTCCTAAGTTTATTTTTACCTCTAGGAGACGCACTTCCTAAGTTTATTTTTAGCCCTAGGAGATGCACTTCCTAAGTTTATTTTACCCATAGGAGACGCACTTACTAAGTTTATTTTTACCCCTAAGAGACGCACTTCCTAAGTTGATTTTCATGCATAGGAGACGCACTTCCTAAATTAAGATTTCATTCATAGGAGACGCACTTCCTAGTTTAAAATCATTAAAGTTTAACCCATAGGAGACGCACTTCCTAAGTTTATTTTTACCCCTAGGAGACGCACTTCCTAAGTTTATTTTTACCCCTAGGAGACGCACTTCCTAAGTTTATTTTTACCCCTAGGAGACGCACTTCCTAAGTTTATTTTTACCCCTAGGAGACGCACTTCCTAAGTTTATTTTTACCCCTAGGAGACGCACTTCCTAAGTTTATTTTTACCCCTAGGAGACGCACTTCCTAAGTTTATTTTTACCCCTAGGAGACGCACTTCCTAAGTTTATTTTTACCCCTAGGAGACGCACTTCCTAAGTTTATTTTTACCCCTAGGAGACGCACTTCCTAAGTTTATTTTTACCCCTAGGAGACGCACTTCCTAAGTTTATTTTTACCCCTAGGAGACGCACTTCCTAAGTTTATTTTTACCCCTAGGAGACGCACTTCCTAAGTTTATTTTTACCCCTAGGAGACGCACTTCCTAAGTTTATTTTTACCCCTAGGAGACGCACTTCCTAAGTTTATTTTTACCCCTAGGAGACGCACTTCCTAAGTTTATTTTTACCCCTAGGAGACGCACTTCCTAAGTTTATTTTTACCCCTAAGAGACGCACTTCCTAAGTTGATTGTCATGCATAGGAGACGCACTTCCTAAGATTATTTTTACCCATAGGAGATGCACTTCCTAAGTTTATTTTCATGCATAGGAGACACACTTCCTAAATTTAAATTCACCCATAGGAGACACACTTCCTAAGTTTATTTTTTACCCATAGGAGACGCACTTCCTAAATTTAAATTTACCCATAGGAGATGCACTTCCTAAGTTTATTTTCATGCATAGGAGATGCACTTCCTAAATTAAAATTTCATTCATAGGAAACGCACTTCCTAGCTTAAATTTAAATTTACCCATAGGAGATTCACTTCCTAAGTTTATTTTTACCCCTAGGAGACGCACTTCCTAAGTTTATTTTTTACCCTTAGGAGACGCACTTCCTAAGTTTATTTTAATGCATAGGAGACGCACTTCCTAAATTAAAATTTCATTCATAGGAGATGCACTTCCTAGTTTTAAATCATTAAAGTTTCACCCTTAGGTGACGCACTTCCTAAGTTTATTTTTACCCCTAGAAGACGCACTTCATAAGTTTATCTTTACCCATAGGAGATGAAATTCCTAAGTTTACTTTCATGCATAGGAGATGCACTTCCTAAATTAAGATTTCATTCATAGGAGACGCACTTCCTAGTTTAAAATTATTAAAGTTACACCCGTAGGAGACGCACTTCCTAAGTTCATTTTTACCCCTAGGAGACGCACTTCCTAAGTTTATTTTTACCCATAGGAGACGCACTTCCTAAGTTATTTTTATGCATAGGAGACACACTTCCTAAATTAAAATTTCATTCATAGGAGACGCACTTCCTAGTTTAAATCATTGATATTTCGCTCTAAGAGACGCACTTCCTAAGTTTATTTTCGCTCTAGTAGACGCACTTCCTAAGTTTATTTTCGGTATAGAAGACGCACTTCCTAAGTTTATTTTCACCCATAGGAGATGCACTTCCTGAATTTAAATTCACCCATAGGAGACGCACTTCCTAAGGTTATTTTTACCCCTAGGAGACGCACTTCTTAGTTTGGTTCATTGAAGTTTTGCCCATAGGAGACGCACTTCCTAAATTGATAGCTCATTCATAGGAGACGCACTTCCTAGTTGGAATCATGGAAGTTCCACCCTAGGAGACGCATTTCCTAGTCTGGCTTTTTCAGGTTATATTTTATTTTAGGAGACGCACTTCCCGAATTGAGATTTCACTCTTAGGAGATGCACTTCCTAGTCTGATTCATTTTAAGTTCGACCCTAGGAGACGTACTTTCTAATCTAGTTCATTGAAGTTTTACCTGTAGGAGACGCACTTCCTAATCAAGGTCTTTCAAGTTATTCTTTTAGGAAACACACTTCCTAAATTGAGAGTTCATTCATAGGAGACGCACTACCTAGTTTTAGTCACCGAAAATTTCACCCCTAGGAGACGTACTTCCTAGCCTTCGTCATAAAAATTCACCCCTAGAAGACGCACATCCTAGTCTTGGTCATTTAAATTCACCCCTAGGAGACGCACTGCCTAGTTTAGTTCATTCAGGTTTTATTTTAGCAGACACATTTGCTAGTCAGAGTTTGATGCACATCCTAGTCTAGTCTTTAGTTTACTCTCATCACTGCAACAGTAGTATAAGTGGTTTACAATTTTGCTAACGACTCACAAATCTTCCTAGTGCAAACTGGGACAGGAAATTTTGTTTGTTTTATTTGTTTTGGTTGTAGGATCCCGCGTCGGAGATCAGAGGGTTACAACAAAAATCCCCAGCATTCAATCCAAGTTAGAAGTAGCAGAAGCTCGCCTCAAGAATTCGAGTCAACTGTCATAATCGAGGTCACAAGCATCCAAAGTGCAGAATTGGAGAAAAGATCTGGTCTGCTCAAGACATAATCGAGGTCACAAGAACTGCAAGTCGGGTCCTGATCCAGAAAGTCGAAGAAGGATGAACTAGCACCTACAACTAGCAAGTATCAAGGTTCAAATCCAAAGTCTGCATGAAGCACCATTCAAGACTCAAGATCAAGCTTCAGAAGACTTATAGATAGGACTCCTTGTAACTAGTAGTTGATAGGATTAGTTAGTCTTTTTCATTCGTGATGTAATAGCAGGACCGCGGACCGGAACCTCGATCGGCTCTTCACCTTGGTATACTCAATAATCTCACTCACTTCCGAACTACACGTGACCTGATTCATTTATAGCCAAGGATATGTAGGCAGCTCAGATACCAGGGCTCGGTCACATTCTCTTCCTTTCTCTTAATTCTAATCTCTCCAAATAAGGGTCGAGTCAAAATACCTGTCTAGTCGTTCTTTGTCTGAAATCTCTTTGTGTTTCCAGTCAAAGAGGGGCAGCTGTAGACGCGTGATTTTTGACTCTCCCCAAGATTGTTTGTATTTTTTGTATAAAATATTTAATTTCAGCCTAATATAGCTATCTCAGCTAATTTTGACTCTTTCACTTTATTTTCATTACAAAATGAAAAAATATATAAAAAAAAAGATATATAAATTTTAGTTTATGTATTTCTCATAAACTTGAAAAATACAAATATAGCACCTTATTTTTAATCTTTATATAATTTCAAAAATTATAAAAAAAATAGTTTCATTAATATTTTGTAGTTATTTTAATTTTTTAACAATATAAAAATAGTACTTTATATTTTTATCTTTATATAAAACGAAAATTACAAAAAAACATAATTTTGTTTTAATTGTTAGTCTCATTTTAATAGTTATTTTGCTTACTTAGGAATAATTAAATAATATCGTGTTTTTATTCTCGGTTCCGGGCAAAGAATAATATTTGAGTTCAAACTACCCGTTTTTAGGCCTAATTTTCGGACCTAGCCCATAATAATCCGAGTCCACCACACGTGGGGGACACACGTGGGGGACACGGACAGAGCACGATACTAGACCCATCACCTTGGGTACCCAACCCACGTGAGCCCCCTATACATTTTGGTCTTCACAATTTTTGAATACACATATAAAACAGACACAATACACACACACAAAACAGATAGAGACATAAAGGCACAACTTTTCTTCTTGACCGGGGATACACATTTATGGATTTTTCTAGATGAAACAAAGACACCAAGGAAACCTCATCGCCGCCTCTCGTCTTCTTCAACAAAATAACACCCCTTATCTCTAATCCATCTTCACAAAAATAAAAATAAAAAACAAACAATCAAACAAAAACCATGAAGAAAGCTTCAGCGGCGCTCTAAGCTTCAGCAGCCATGAACGACCTCCTTGAAGCTTCTTCTTCCTCGAGCCCCACCCTCACGTCGTGCTGATTCAAGAAAAAAGAAATTCTCTTCAGTCCAGAACGTCATCTTCCCGTCGCCATCTTACACCAGTGACCCCGAACTTCTTGCTTCTTCTCGTTCATAGCAGCCTGCTTGAGACCTGTCAAGTTCTGGGTTTCTGCTCGATATGGTATAAAGCCGAGGTGGGTGGTCGAATGCTTGAGGTCGCAGATGAGGTCGTTGTTAGTTAGTTATGGTCGGGCTCATCTGAAGTTCATGTATATCGTTGAATTTATGCTCATCTTTAAGAGATTGGATTCGGAGGCTTGTTGTTCTGTTGTTCAGATTCGTTTGAGGTTCGTTCCTTCTGTTCTTTACTGTGTTTTTTTCCTAATATCGTATCTTTCACGGTTTGCTGTTAATTTTTCCTGTTTTGTCTTATTATTTGGTTGAGTTAGTGTCGTTGTTGAATTTTGCACTGTTTTCTTCGGAAGGTTCAATACGTTGGTTTATCCAATTTTTGTGATTGGTTTAGATTATAGTTGCATGGGTGTAGAAGATAAAAGGTAACAGAAATCACAGCAGGGATGCACCAAGGTAATATTGAAGGTGGAAAAGCACTTATAAATGTGTCTGCTCAGTTCCGATTATCTAATGCAACTATTAGCATGGCCTAGAGTTTACTATTTTTCTTGTACATTTAATACGGAAATGAAAATTAGGATGGGAAGTTCTCACTTCTTGGTTACTGAATTTAATTCATCTAAATTGAGGTGAGCCAAAATTAAGTAACTTAAAATAATTTATGACCTTCATGAGTTAATTTATCAATTTGGTTAGAATAATTTGAGGTGCGCCATGCCCAACAAAAAATGACAATTACATGGCCCTCGTTTAATTAATTTTGAATTGATCCTTAGATTCTGAGGCGTGCCGTTTAGCAAATTCCATGGCCCTCGCAAAGTTGCTAACGCGTAGTTGCTTTTAGGCGCGCCTTTAATAATTTACTTTCTTAAACTTGGGTGAACATTTATATGACCCAAATCCAATTCTCAACGGGGTCGAAATGTGTCGATAACCACGGGTACATTGATGTGACGCGGTTCGAGATACGTTTTCACAACGTTGTAATTCTTTGATAAAATAATAATATTAAAAGCGGTTAAAGGTTAAAATTTGCACATAAGTTAAAGCATGTTATAAATCAGATAATTAAGCCGAATATGACAGTTGAGCGACCGTGCTAGAACCACGGAACTCGGGAATGCCTAACACCTTCTCCCGGGTTAACAGAATTCCTTATTCGGATTTCTGGTTCGTAGACTGTAATATAGAGTCAACTTTTTCCTCGATTCAGGATTCAAACCGGTGACTTGGGACACCATAAATCTATCATGTGGCGACTCTGAATCTTTAATAATAAATCTCGTTTCGATTGTCCTTTAATTGGAAAAACTCCATCTACCACGCCCTTCGCGGGGTGCGGTAGCGCCAAAAGGAGGTGTGACACGTATATCAAAGTAATAAGGTTTATTTTTGTCTTTTAGCTATTGTTTAAAGTGTTATTCAGCTACTTATTTCTCTAGTCGAAACCGAGCTCGTCTCGAGGTCGCGATCAGAACTAGTTTTAGTATTCAATTTAAAGCCAGGCTTAATTGTTTCATCACGTTTGGTTTGGTCGTTTATTTTTTCTTTTATTTAATTTGTTGTTCTTAGATTATTCATGTTACAATAAATCACGTGCCCTTTAAACTGCGTACAAATTTAATTGTTACTCATTTTAAGGGTAAACAATTTGGCGCCCACCATGAGGCTAAAGATAATAGTGGTGATTTAATACGAATCTCTATAACTCTCCCTATTTTATGCTTGCTCTTTGAAGTTTGATTTCAAGTCTACTCAAAATATCAAATTCACATTTTGCTCACTTTAACATTGACACCGAGTCAGGCCTCCACAGGGAAATAATAACGTGGTACCAAGCAATGGCGTGCCCCCTGTTGACCCTAATGGCGTTCCAATCGCTGACCCAATCGACGCCAATTCACAAGCTGCTATCAATATAACTCTACTAATTGATCCCAAAAATAGCATTCACGGGGCACTAGGCTCGAAGGGGGAGGCGATGGAGTTAGCTTACTATTGATTTTTGGAATATTACAAGCTCAGTAAGTGGAAATAGCACAACTGCAGAGTCAAAATCACGCTCAGAACACGGTGGAACCCGAGCGGGTTGGAGAAGATGCTCGGGGAGAAGAACGGATTGTCACGGAACCAGATGGGTTCGGACCCGTGAAAGCTTCCGAAGTAATTAAAATGCTCGAAGCACTAACAAGACAGGTGGATTGTGGTGAAAAGAACATAGAGGCAAATGACAAGAAGGTGGAGACTTACAATTCGAGGGTCGATAAGATCGAGGGAGCGCCTCCAACATTGAAAGGCCCAGATTCCAAAAAGTTCATTCAAAAACATTTTCCCCTGAGTGCAGCACCAAAGCCAATCCCGAAAAGGTTTCGAATACCTAATGTTCCCAAATATATCGGGACCAAGGATCCAAACGAGCATGTCACCTCCTACACGTGTGCAATAAAAGGCAATGACCTCGAAAATGATGAGATCGAGTTGGTGTTTCTAAAGAAATTTGGGGAAACCTTATCCAAAAGAGCGATGATATGGTACCACAACTTACCTCCAAATCCTATTGGTTCATTTGCTATGCTTGCATATGCATTCATTAAAGCCCATGTCGTCCCTATCAAGGTTGAGACGAGGAAATCTGACCTTTTCAAAATCAAGCAAAGGGACGACGAAAAGCTTAGGGAGTTCGTGTCAAGGTTCCTGATGGAACTGATGGACCTGCCCTCGGTTGCAGTTGATTGGTCCGTTCGGGGGTTTACTCAAGGACTCAACCCCCAAAGTTTCATTGCTTCTCAACAATTGAAACAAATTTGGTAGAGTATCGTGCGGTTACTTGGGCCGATGTTCACAATAGATACCGTCAAAGATAAGGGTCGAGGACGACCAACTGGGAGCTCCCTTGGGGCCTGTTTATCCTAATAAAGTAAATGACATGTCTAAAAGAATTATAAATCAGGAGCCGAGGCCACCCCGAGATCGATAATGGCCATATATCTTAGATATAAGGGGAAACAAACCTAGTCGCCACATGACCAAGAACGATAGGAGAAGTGACCAAGGTCCTAGCAACCGAGGGTTGGTGAGTAGGAACAGTTTTGACAGATCTCTTAGGGGGCAGAGAAGCCTCAGACTATCATAATATAACTTTAACGTGGATGCAGTAAGTTTAGTGTTGGCCATCGGTCGTATCAAGGAGACCAAATGGCCAAGGCCACTCTAATCAGATCCCGCACAGAGGGATCACCACTTGATATATAAATATAAAGGTACCCACGGTCACAGGACCGAGGATTGTCGTCAGCTAAGGGAAGAAGTGGCTGGTTTATTCAACAATGGGCATCTTCGGGAATTCCTAAGTGAGTGAGCAAAAAATCACTTCAAAAATAGGGACTCCAACAAATAAATTGAGCAGGAAGATCCTCAACATGTGATCAACATGACCATTAAATGAGTATATGCCCCACAAGTACCATTGATAAAATGCCCCAAAGTTTCTATCAATGGGGAAAAACGCGCTCGAGACTATATTTCGGAAGGGTTCATCTTGTTTAGCGATGAGGACGCCGAGGGTATCATTCAATCTCAGAACGATGCATTGGTAATAGCTGTACTTATTAATAAATCTCGAGTTAAGCCTGTGTTAATTGATCCAGGTAACTCTTCCAACATCATCCGATGGAGAGTCATGGAACAACTAGGGTTATTGGACCAAATCGTACGGGGCAGTTCAAGTATTGAACGGGTTCAACATAGCATACAAAACAACGAAAGGTGAAATAACCCTAACGGTCAACACGATCGGGACCACCTAGGAAACCAAATTTTATGTAATTGAGGGGGACATGAGATACAATTCCCTATTCGGGAGGTCATGGGTCCACATCATGATAGCAGTGCCATCGATCTTGCATAAGGTGTTGAAGTTTGCAACCTCAAGCGGAAAAAAAATGCTACGGGGAATAATCGACAGCAAAGGAGATGTTTGATGTCGAGGAAGTGATCCTAGTGCTAGCAATCACGACATCAAAAAGTGAGGGGCTGGTCAAAGAGATGGCACCAAATATCAATCACCGATCCCGATCCCGATCCCGATCCCGACCCCGACCGGGCCGGAGACACGGGACGAACACTCAACGAATGAGGAAGATGACTTCGAGGTCTCATGATCCTTCATTGCACCCGATGATACTAATGCCACCAAGTCGACGATCGAGGAACTGGATTATGTCATATTGATGGAGTATCTACTGGACAGAAAGATAAACCTGCACACGAGGTTAACCCCCGAGCTAAAAAAACTCATTAATTTCCTCAAAGCTAATACCGATTGTTTTTCTTCGTCCAACTTAGATATGTCAGGGATCTCGCCGGAGGTAGCAATTCACAAATTGAACTTGGATCCAAAATTACACCCAGTCAAACAGAAGAGGAGGCTGTAGTCTAAAATCAAGCACCTATTCATCAAAGACGAGGCATCTAAACTAATGAAAATGGGTTCCATTCAAGAAGTAAAATACCCGAATTAGCTATCTGACGTAGTGGTCGTACCTAAAAAAACAAGCTTAAAATGCATGTAGATTATAAGGACTTGACCGAGACATGCCCGAAGGATTCGTTTCCTTTGCCTAACATCGACCGAATAATCGATGCAACGGCTTGGCATGAGAAACTGAGTTTTCTTGATGCTTATTCCAGGTACAACCAAATATGGATGGACCCGGGTTACTAAGTGAAGACTTCTTTTATAACCAGATCTGGTACCTATTAGTATAACATGATGTCGTTTGGATTAAGAAATGCCGGTTCCACATATCAACGCCTAGTTAACCTAATGTTCTACCAACAAATAGGAAAATCAATGGAGGTTTATGTTGACAATATATTAGTTAAGCCACTACAAGTAGAGGACCATTTAAACATTTGCAGGAAACCTTCTACATACGAAGGAAATACAACATGAAGTTGAACCCGGAGAAGTGTGCCTTTGGAGTCGGCTCGAGCAAATTCCTCGATTTTATGTATCTAATTGAGGAATAGAGATCAACCCAAATAAAATAAAGTCCATAGAAGATATCACCATAGTTGACAACATCAAGGCAGTACAGAGACTAGTTGGGCGGATAGCCGCATTGGGATAATTTATTTCAAGGTCATCGGATAAAATCCACCAATTTTTCTCATTACTAAAGAAGAAGAATGACTTCTCTTAGACCCTGAAATGTCAACAAACTCTAGAAGAACTCAAATGACACCTATCAAGACCTCTTTTGTTGTACACCCCGAAGGCAAACTAGCAGTTGTACCTCTACTTGGCAGTCTCCGAGGTAGTGGTAAGTGTTGTCCTGGTTCGGGAAGAAGAAGGTACGTAGTTCCCTATCTATTATGTTTGTAGAACCCTAGGTTATGCCGAAACGAGTTATCCACACTTAGAGAAATTTGCGCTCGCCTTATTAAGCGCGTTTAGGAAACTAAAATCATACTTTTAATGTCATGCCATATGTGTCGTGACTAAGCTCTCTGGTTGACTAACAAAATGTACTGTAGAAGTTAACAGGTATGTTATTGAGTACAAACCCCGAAATTCTATATAGTCTCATATTTTGGTAGACTTCTTCGCCGACTTTATGTCTGCGTAGATCCCCGAAGTTGAGAAAGAATTATTGCTTGCCTCAAGGACCAGCTCGAGGGTCTAGGCCCTATTCACGGATGGTGCTACTAACGCGAAAGGGTCCGGGTTGTGAATCATATAAAAACCACCCACGGATAATGTAATAAGGTAGTCTACTAGAACTGTGAAATTAACTAACAACAAAGCTGAATATTAGGCTATGATTGTAGGTGTAGAACTAGCTAAGAGCCTGGGGGCTGAGGTGATCGAAGCTAAGTGCGACTCCCTCCTCATTATTAACCAAGTCAACGGGACATTTGAAGTAAAAGAAGACCAGAGCGGAGATAGTTGGATAAGTTTCAAGTGATATTACATCAGTTCAAGGAATAGACGCTACAACATATACCCCGAGATCGAAATAACGAGTCTGATGCATTGGCTAATCTAGGGTCGTTAGTCGACTCTAATGAATTTAATATTGGAGTGGTGGTGCAATTGATGAAGTCGGTGATAGAGGAAGGTCACACCTAGGTAAACTCAACAAGCTTAACTTGTGATTGGAGAAATAAATACGCAGACTACTTTATAAAGGGAAATTGTCGTCGGATCCCAAAAAATCGAAGGCCCTACAAACTAAGGCTGACCAAGTTTATCTTGGTTGGAGGAAAACTATATTGAATATCATTCTTCAAACCTTTAGCGAGGTTCTTGGGTCTTGGGGAGACCGACTACGTGATAAGGGAAGTCGACGAGTGTACTTATGGAAACCACTCGGGAGAAAAATCCTTGGTTCGAAAATTGATCAAGGTTGATTATTACTTAAATGAGATGGAAAAGGATGTGAAATACTTTGTTCAAAATTTTACGAATGTCACAGGCACACCCCGAAGATCTACCAACCGGCAAAGATGTTTCACCCGGTCCTTTCCCCTTGGTCGTTCGTGAAATGAGGAAGGAACATCATGGGTCCCTTGCCGTGGGCACCCGGTAAAGCCCAATACATCATACTTATGCCCAGTTACTTCTCCAAGTGGATCGAAGCACATGCATTCAAAAAAGCTAAGGAAAAGGAGGTCATCAACTTTATTTGGGATCATATAATATGCCGGTTTGGGATACCAGCCGAGATCAGATGTGACAACGGGAGGCAATTTATCACCGACAACATTAATAAGTTCTTTGAAGACCATAAAATCAAAAAGATACTATCGATCCTTACCACCCAAGTGCGAACGGTCAAGTGGAGTCAACAAATAAAACTATACTGCAGAACCTGAAGAAGAGACTGACACTCAAAATGAAAATGGAAAGAAATTTTGCCCGAGGTCCTATGGGCATATCGAACAACTTCAAAGTCGTGTACCGGTGAAACACTGTTCTCTCTAGTCTATGGCGCAGAACCATTGATTCTGGTAGAGGTAGGAGAACTAAGCCTGTGGTTCCAATATGCTATGGAGATGTCAAACGACGAGGCCTTGGCCACATGCTTAAATTTAGTAGACGAAAGGCGAGAAGCTGACCTAATCTGGTTAGCGGCTCAAAAGTAACGAATGGGGAGATATTACAACTGTAGGGAAAACCTTTGACACTATCAAGTCGGGGACTTGGTATTGAGAAAAGTTACACTGCATACCACGAACCTGAATGATGGTAAACTGCACCTGGACTGGGAGGGACCATACAGAGTCACTGGTATAACCGGGAAAGGCCCATACCAGCTTGAGTCCGAAGATGGGGTACAACCACCCAACAACTAGAATGTGGCATGTTAAAGTGGTACTACTGCTAAGGTATAAACATAGTTTCCTATGTGGTTTATTACGCTTTGAACTAACCCGTGTAGGTACTCAATCGAAGTCAAATCTAAGGATTAGGTCTGAAAGTTGTATTGGTGGAATAAAGGTATAACACGTGGACCGACAACGAGGTGAAAAGTGGAACATATAATTAGGTCAATAAAGAAAAACAGAAAAGCACGGATAAAACACCCACGTTATTTTATCAGAGGAGGTACAAGGTCTAACAATTGAAAAAGAAGAAATATGCACGAAATGAATGAAGAATGAGAAAGGGGAAGATTCACGAATCTGTTATAAATATGGAAGGGGAATCAACATTAAATTTGATTATAGGTGATCCTCAATCATTACTATAATTGTTACAATTAAATTTGGTAATAGGCAATCAAGGCAATTAATGCCATTAACAAGTCATAATTAAGTAACGAAACTGTTACAATTATGTATCCTTATATAAGGACCCATACCTCATTTTGTACAATCATCTGAATATCTCTAAATATATGCAATCAGTCATTTGCTTTATTTGATTCAAGAGTCCAATCCGCAATTATGGGTAAAATTAGCAATCAACAATAAGCTTTCTTTTCTTACTTATCGTTTCCATTATTTTCCTTATTTTTGTATTGCCAAGGAAGTTAAGTAATTTTGGTTATCAATAACTAGATTTTTCTTAACACTATCTTTGACCATAAAAACTATTTTTGGGTCAAACAAATTAGTTCCATTGCTGGGAATCTGATAATCTGTTCACTTTCAAAAATTCATTTTTAGCAACAAAACATGTCTACTGCTAATGAAATTGATCAGGCGAATCATCAAGGCAGAAATCCACCACATAACACACCCACAACTACTCACAAAATTCATGAGAAAGTTCACCTAAAAGGTATGCTTCACGTACTGATGGGCAACACGCGGGTGAACAAATTAACGAGCAAGATACTTTGAAGCAGTTGATTGCACAACACGTGAATGAAGCGTTGCAGGATTTGGCAAGTGGATTGCCCAATGCTGCACAAACTCCACCACCAATAAATGCACCTTGGAAAATCCGCGTTCAGGGCTTGACAATTCTGGAAGTGGAGAAATACCAAACGAGTCCAGAGATGGAGGATCAGGTACATCGAATAATTCAAATTTACAAAGCTTAGTACTAACTTCGCAGAAATAACTCATGAAGAAACATGAGCGTATAGAGCAAATACCTGACGTTCCTCCAATAATCATGGGTGTTGATATTGACAAGTATTTGCAATAACCCTGGAAGCCAAGTGCAACACCTTTATCGATTTGCAAAAAGTTTTAAATGCCTGATATCCCTAAATATGATGGGACATCCGACCTACGAGATCAGGTTACTGCATTAACCACATGGGTAAAAGTCAATGATTTAACTAAGCTAGAAATTGAATCAGTCTTTGTCAAGAAGTTTACCGAAACCCTCAGAAAAGGGGCGTTAACATGGTACTCACTCTTACCTGAAAACTTTATTGACTCTTTTACTAGGCTTGCAAATTCATTTATAAAAGCACATTCGGGGGTCCAAAAAGTAGAAAAAAAGGATGGAAGATATCTTCAAAGTTAAATAGGGAAGTACAGAATTGCTTAGGGAGTTCGTAGATAGATTCAGACATGAGAGAACGATATTGCAACGAGTGCCGGATAATTGGGTAGCTATAGAGTTCGCAAGTAATTTGAATGAGAAAAGTTCAGAAGCCTCGAGGAGGTTGAAAGAGAGTTTGCGGGAGTTTCCCGCAACTACTTGGAATGATGTGTACAATCGATAAAACACAAAGCTGCGAATAGAAGACGACATGGTTACTCAGCCAAGTGTAGAAGAAAAGCCAGGATCTAGATGTACAGAATCATAGAGAAGGTCTGGTAAGAACACGTACGAGTCCTATGTAGGACATACAGGACGAGATTCCCGATCTAAATAGGAAAATGCATAGTTCGATTCAAGATCAAGACAAAAGGAGATAAGTTATATTTCCCGATTCGAAAAGGAACAGGACACACGAGGCAATGATTCAAACTATCAAACAAAAATAGGAAATTATAGTTTCAATGTCAGTACTTCTGAAATGGTGGCTGTTTTGAGAGGTATGGTCGACAAGGTACGGTGTCAGAAAGAAATGAGGTCAGTTCCTAGCAAAAGGAATCCGAAATTTTGGTGCGAGTTTCACATTGATCATGGACATAGAATAATAGATTGCAAGCTATTATAGAGGGAAGTTGAATATCTACTGAAGCAAGACTATCTCACTGATCTATTTAGTGAGAAAGGAAAATAATCTTACATGAAAAACAAGATAGAACCACCAAAGCCCCCATCTCAAAAAAGAACGGTAAACTTCATAACTGGGAAAGAAGAAGTTAATGGAGTAATGGACACGACCGCTAAAAAGATATCAACGGTTACCGTCTCCCTCGAGAAACTCGTTCGGCAAGTTTTGGAAGGAGACGTGGATGGATTGATGATTCCTGAAAACAATGCGCTGGCAATATCTTTACTTGTACATGATACTAATGTTAAATGAGTTTTGATTGACCCAGGTATCTCAGTAAACACCATTCAACTGAGATTGGTAAATGAAATGCAAGCGAATGATAGAATCATACCAAAATCATGATCATTATCTTGGTTCAATAATTCAAACATTGTTACGAAAGGGGAAGTCATATTAGCTACATTTTCAGAAGGTGTCATCGAAGAAACTAAGTTCCAGGTAATAGACACGGACATGGCCTATAATTTAATTTTGGGTAGGCCATGGATTCATGATATGGATGCGATCCCGTCAACATTGCATCAAGTTATCAAGTTCCCATCATAGTGGAGAATCTAAAATCTAGGGAGATCAACAGGCATCATGAAATATTAATTCAGTGGTGATCGCAAATACAACATCCGACGACGGAGGTGAGAAATAGTAATTAAAGAACTTAGTTGAGGATAATTCAGCTCACACCTCAACTGAAAGTACAAGAGGTCAAGCTGATATGGATTCAATAACTAGAGGAAAACGAGAATATCAAAACAACCACAGAGGAACTTGAAGTTGTAATATTATTTGTCCACTACTTGAAAAAAAAGTTTACATCGGAGGAAATTTGAGCCCGGAAATTAATTGAATTCTTACGTGCTAATGCAGACTGCTTTTCTTGGTCGTATTTAGATATGACAGGTATACCACCAGAGGTAATAACTCACAAGCTGAATGAGGACCCGTTGCACCCACCTGTCAAATAGAAGAAAAGGAAGCAAAGAGCATTTAAAAATCAAGTAATCCAGGATGAGGTATAAAACTTCTGAAAATTGGTTCAACACGAGATGTAAAGTACCATGAGTGGTTACTAATAGTAGTTCCAAAGAAAAATGGGAAATGGCGAGTTTGTGTAGATTATACTAATTTAAATAAGATTCGACCTAAAGATTCATTTCCTTTACCGCATATAGACCAATTAATTGATTCTACTGCAGGTTATGGGCTTTTGAGTTTTTAGATGCCTATTCTGATTATAATCAGATAAAAATGAACCCTCTAGATGAGGAAAAGACCTCTTTCATTATAGACAGGGGGACTTATTGTTACAAAGTCATGTCATTTGGCTTGAAAAATGCCGGAGCAACATACTAGAGATTAGTGACAAAAACTTTTCAAGAGCACTTGGGAAAAACCATGGAAGTCTACATTGATAATATGTAGGTCAAGTCAACACAGTCAGGGGACCAATTCCAACATTTGACCGAAACCTTCGAAATTCTCCGCAAGTACAACATGAAGTTGTACCCGAAAAAATGCACCTCTGGCGTTGCTTCAGGTATATTTTTGCATTTTCTTGTTTTTAAAAGAGGTATTGAAGTAAATCCCATGCATATCAAAGAAATTGAAGAAATATCGGATGTACTCACGAGCAAGAAAGAAGTACAGATATTAACTGGTAGAGTATCAACTCTGGGTGGTTTATATCCAAATCTTCATAAAAGTGTTTTAACTTCTTTTCAGTATTGAAAAAGAAAAATTAATTTGAATGGACTGATAAATGTCAACAATCTCCAAGGAATTTAAATTCATACTTGTCAAAACCGCCCCTGTTAGCAAAGCCAAGAAACGAGGGAAGATTGCTCATTTACCTTACAATGTCAGAAGTGGTGGTAAGCACGGTACTGGTACGTGATGACAAAGGTAAGAAATATCTGATCTATTATCTTAGTAAATCCTTATTAGATGTTGATACACGATATCCCTATTTAGAGAAACTTTCATTAGCTTTAATTTTGGCATCAAGGAAGTTATGACCTTACTTTCATTGTCATCCCATTTCTGTTATAATTGTGTTTCCACTAAGGAATATATTACACAAGCAAGAATTGTCTGGAAGATTAGCTAAATGGGCTTAGCGCATCGTGAATATGATATTATATATCAGCCTAGAACTGCCATAAAATCTCAGATGTTAGCAGATTTAGCTCGAACCTAATTCCTGAAGCAGAAAAAGATCTACGAGTATTTATCGGAGCTAATCCGAGGACTTGGACCTTGTTTATTTACGATTCTTCAAATGTTAGAGGAGTATGTTTAGGAATTTCTTAATTCCTCCTTCAAAAGAAGTCATAAGGCGACAATAAAATGTTATCCAGTTACTAACAACGAGGCAGAGTATGAAGTTGAGGTTTGGAGCTCGTGAGAGAGCTTGGTATTGAACAAATCATAATCAAAAGTGACTCACAGTTGGTAGTAAACCAAATGCAAAGAACTTACATGGCAATAGAAACACGAATGCAACAATACCTATAAAAGATACGGGAATTATTGAGGCAGTTCCAAACATGGAAAGTTGTGCAAATATCTAGAGAGGAAAACATAGAAGTGGACGCAATGGAAAATATTGCAACCGTGGCTGATGCAACAAATGCAGAAAATGCAAAAAATGCAGTTGTGGTACACTTGTTTCATTCAGCCCTCGACCAAGCCAAGAATGAGGTAAATTACAATAATTTAACTTGGGATTGGAGAAACGAGTTTGTGTACTTTTTGCAGCACAAAATTTTTCTCGAGGATAAGAAGAAATCCCGGTTGCTACGGTTGAAAGCTGCTCAATATTGCCTGATAGGGGGAATTTTTATGGTAAAATATTTGGTGGACCTTTCGCACAATGCCTTGGACCTTCACAAATAGAATATGTAATAAGAGAAGTATACGAGGGGACTGTGATGATCATGTCTGGGAACATCATTGGTAAAAACGCTAATAAGAGCGCGATACTACTGTCCAAAACTCGAAGATGAGCAGAAAATTTCGTAGCAAGGTGCGATAAGTTCCAACGATATGCTAATAATATGCATCGACCGGTGGAATTGCTACATTCAGTTATATCATCGTGGCCATTCATGAAATGGGGGATGAATATTGTAGGTCCACTACCTCGAGCTAAAGGAAAGGTAGTTTTGTTAATTTTAAAGGATTATTTCTCAAAATGGGTAGAAGCAGGTGCCTTTAAAATGTACGAGAAATGGAAGTTATGGACTTCATTTGGAGAAATATAATATATCGATTTGGAGTCCCAAAGGAAATTGTTTATGATAATGGGCCACAATTCATAGGTGCAAAAGCTACTGATTTCGTCAAAAGTTGGAAGATAAACAAATTACTTCGGCCCTAATCACCCCGTAGCTAAGGATCAAGCTGAGTCGACAAATAATGTCATCATCAATAACTTCAAGAAGTGATTGGAAGAATCAAAAGGCAAGTGGCCAGAAGTACTATCGGGGGTATTATGGGCTCACCGAATGACGGCAAAAATAAGTATAAGTGAAACCCTATTCTTGCTTGTATATGTAACTAAAGCCTTAGTTCTATTGGAGATAGGGCAATCAAGCACAAGTTACACATATACAAATGAAGCAACAAACGAAGAACAATTTTGTATAAATTTGAATTTGACAGAAGAAATAAGAGAATCAACATTAATTCGGATGGTGGCTCAAAAATAGATGATTAAACGGTACTATAACAGGAAGGCGAACTTGAGGTATTTCAAAATTAGGGACTTTGTCCTCAAAAAGTGTTTTGATCAACATAAGCGGCAAACGCAGGAAAGGAGCGAACAAGTTGGAAACTATGAAAGGCAAGGTGTTACCATCCCATTGGAATGCAGTCCATCTGAAGAAGTGTTACTTCTAAAAAAGTTCTTACCCACAGTCAAGTATCGTAGAAGTTCATTTTTTAATTTGTTCATTTAAGTTTTACTAATCATTTTAGATGATAAGAAAAAAGCTAGCCCATACCAGATGATGACATTTGACCCAAAAGATACGCGAAATATTTAATTATTTCCGGTCTAGGTTATAACAATTCTGATCGCAAGGGTTAAGCAGTCATCATCCAAAGAGTTACCTCCGAGTTCCGTATGTATTTCCTTTTTCAGGGAAAGGACCAAAGTAAGGAGCTGATCCAGTGCCCGAGACCTCAAGCTTCAATGCTCAAACACTGGAGGGACTGTGCATATGGAAGAGTACACAAGGAAAGAAGTTGTACCCAACAAAACATAGCTTAGCCAAAGGAAAAACCTTGAAAAACCCCTGCAAAAATGTCAAATTTTCAAAGTGCTCAAAATCGCAGAAAGAGTGGGTAGTAGAGAGTTGAATAACCTACATAATACTCCCACGAGCTTCTAGGTTCAGGCCATAGGTTTAATCACGCGAAAATGTACATGTACTTGTAAACCTGCTATAAAGAAGGCAATTGTGAAAATGTTGTACATATTTGAAAGTTCAAAACTAAAACTTCCTCAAATTACTTCTTATTTCATAGCTTTGCACCAATATGAAGATGAGAGATCATCTTCATTAGTATTGTTAATATAAAAGGGAGCACTTTTATTAGAAGAATAAACTCGTGCATGTTAATGACGCGGTCTATTAAAGCATTTTTAATGCAAGTATAAGCTTGAAAACTTAAAGAGAAAAAAACATAATATGGAACAAAATGATATTTATATCAACATCCCGCAAACAGGGAATGGTAAAAACTAAGGAACATCATTCACGGGGGTAGAGGGATCAACTTTAGAAGATGAAGGTTGAGTATCAGTTTTACCTGGAGTACGTCTATCTCCATCACCTTTCGAACTTTCATCCTCAGGTGTTGAGAAGCTTTGACGTTGCTGAGTTTGCTCAATCGCTTCCTTAGCCTTCGCGATCTCAACATTAAGGTCAAAACCCTCATGGGTAGCTTCGACTAAAGTCTCGAGATGGGTGTTCAGAAAAGCCCAACTAACATCAAGTGTTAAATTGTATTTAAGAGCTTCATAATCCTTATCCAACTGCTCTATCTCAACCCTCAAGTATTCTTTCTCATCTTACAAAGCTTTATAGGATTCCTTCAAAGGTACGAGAGAAATCTTAAGGAACTGAATCTTGTTATATGAGGCACGGAGATCTTCTTAAGCTTGGGTGAGCATATGCACCAAATCACCGGCATAGACCTCCTTTTGGTTTAAAAGCTATTTCAAGATTCTAATCTCATTAGTTGCCTTTTAGTGTTGCTCAGCAAAGGAAGATTCCAATCTGTCCTTGTCCTTTTCAACTTGATTGGAAGAAGCCTTCAAAACCACTAATTAGGCAGTGGTTATCTTCAATTGTTGCTCCAAAGCCCCTTCTTCCTCATCAAGTACTTCCTTTTTCAAGTTGAAGGCTCTCAAATTATTCCTTCCAATTATCAGCCTCGGTGCGCAATTCAATCACTTGTTGATCAGTGCAAGAAATCCTCCTCATGAGCTCCGAACATGTCAAATTGATCTGTATAGAGACAAGGAAGGAGAGTTACAAACATGAAAGAAAAAGAAAGAATATAAAGAGAATGGGAATATAATATGAAGGCAGAGTGAATAACATAATTCATTAAAGTCAATGAGCTATGGGACTCAAATTTCTCCCTTTCCACAGGGCCAATCAATGGCTTCAACCATACAAAAACTCGACATGATTTCTTTAATAGATTCCCACCATTGGGGACTTTAATCAGTACTTTCGTCATGCCTTATATATCGCTAGACGGCACAGCTTCTTCGCGAGAAGCAACGGTAGGGACGACAACCAGGGTAGCTGTAGGTAAGGTAATAGCAGAAACATGAGGATTAACAGCAATGGTAACTGAATTCATCGAAAGAGACGCAAGTGATGACTCCTCTGAAATGGGACCAAAATCTTCTTCACCCTTAAATCCTGGGAAACAAGTCTATCAACAAGAACCGAGGGGGGATTATCATAATGATCAACATCTTTATTAGAGATGTCCAAATGAACACTCTCTGTCTCGTCAACAAGATTAAAGTGCACAGAGCCTGGAGAGGGGTCTTGAGATAAAGTGGCTTCATCATCTAAAACCACGCGCCTTCTGACTCGTGGCTTCCTCACTAAGGAACCTTCTTCATTATCTTCTTATTCTTCTTCAGATCCACGAGCTTCAACATTCATCCTCTTAGAGGAAGATACACTTAGAATTTGTTCCTGTGTAGAGCTAACAGAAAGCCTAGTAGGAGGAACAGAAGCAGGGCTGATACCACAAATGGCAAACCCTAGAAGCAGCAAAGGGAAGGGAAACCATGGGAACAAAAATATACTACGAGTCTTCACTTTCCATCCAAAATTTTGAGAAAGAAATTTCCAAGATGTCTTGTCCATGGTAGGAACAATCAATATTTTTTCTACCCAATCACGAAAGTCAGGAATTTCTGTGAAAACATCCATAGTTGCTGAACAATAAACACAAACGTATGTGAGAAAAATTGAAACGTCAAGAGAAACAAAGAAATAGAGAAAAATACTCACGTGCAAAGTTCTACTTCTCGGGGAAGGGCATATTCTCATCACCCTTTAAGTCACAAGTGGGAACAAACACAAACCGGGCATACCAGCCATGGTCATGATCATCCTCGGGGCTCACTAAAACTTTCTTATTTCTTGCCACAAGAG
This sequence comes from Nicotiana glauca, assembly GCA_026770625.1. Lineage (NCBI taxonomy): Eukaryota > Viridiplantae > Streptophyta > Magnoliopsida > Solanales > Solanaceae > Nicotiana > Nicotiana glauca. The sequence goes on along the minus strand of MU701510.1, from coordinate 35,640 downwards.
AAAAAACACCCTCGCGAAAGATCTTTGGAGAATACAGGTGTACTAAGTGACAAAAACTAAAAGGAGCAGAAACCAAACTTGACAAATAACAAAAGCAAGCTACTGCCATCCACACAATCAGACCTATTTAACCAAGGCAAACATTGAAATAGCAGCAAAATTCAATAATTATAAGATTAATAGGAGGGTTAAACTCTAAGATGAAAGGGTAAGTATAAGCAAAATAATAACCTTCATAGTAAGAGGTGATTCTATCATCAACACTAGGGGTCATCACTAGGAAATCAGGTTTCCAATAGCATTCATGTCGGACCAAGGCAAGGAGGCCAGGAGTGATCAAACTAGGGTACTGATCAGGAGGGTTAAGAGATTTTATGGAAGAAACCTATTTTATCATAGATTTGCAATCGGATATAAAGGACTATTCTTGACAAACAATCTCAGATACAATGGGTTCTCACAAAGGTTCATTATGATCTTTCCCTCTAGAGGATGATCTAGGGGTTATAGAATTTCTAGCTCAGAGGAAGAAGGTTTGACAGTACTACTCTGAGAAGGGGTAGAACTATGGGTAGATTAAGAACCTAAGCTACGTAATCTGCAACCTCTACTACTCCTAGTGAGGGCAAAAGAGGGGGGAGTTTATCAACGATCACTACCTTACGAGAGTCTGATGATGAAGAAGGGTTTGAAGAACGAGAAGACAACTTTAATGGTGAAGATACAGAGAAAGAAAAAGAACCGCATGAGACGTTAAAGTATGAATTCAAGAAAGAAGAAGGGAATTTTCAAAGTTGAGTATAATAAAGTATTTATGGGGGAAAATAACAGTCAACAGAGATTGTCATTATGAACTGTCATCGTGGAATCGTCACTTCGTAACTGATGCAACCACAGAAAAACACTAAAAAGGCGCTAAAAATTGTAGAACCAATTACAATGAGACACATGTCTTGGGTATTAAATAGACATGACGTATGTATCATCGATTTTGAAGAAAGAATTATGATAGTTGGAAAGATGCGACAAGAAATTCCCACCATAAGAACTTACCACTTCCCGAATATTCAGTTGAGAATATTCAGAAAGTGGGGGAACTATCTGTATTATTAGAAAGAACGCATGACATATGGACCAACAACGAGGTGACAAGTGGCACTTATAATTAGGTCAATAAAGAAAAATAAAAAATAACGGATAAAACGCCCACATTGTTTTATCAAAGGAGGTACCAGATCTAACAGTTGAAAAAAAAAAGCAATAGGCACGAGATGAATGAAGACTGTGAAAGGGAAAGATTCAAGAATTTGTTATAAATATATAAGGGGAATCAATATTAACTTTAATTATGGGTGATCCTCAATCATTACTGTAACCGTTACAATTAAATTTGGTAAAGGACAATCAAGAAAATTAATGCCATTAACGAGTAGGAATTAAGTTGGGAAACTGTTACAATTGTGTATCCTTATATAAGGACTCATGCCTCATTTTGTACAATCATCTGAATCTCTAAATATATGCAATCACCTTTTTTCTTTATTTGATTCAAGAGTCCAATCCACAACTCTGGTGGAAATTAGCAATCAACAATAAACTTTCTTTACTTACTTACTATTTCAATTATTTTCCAATTACCAAGAAAGAGAAGTAATTTTGGTCATTGTCACGCCTCCTTTTTCTACCCGAGAGGGTATAGGGAAATTTTTCCAATTAAAGTGATAAAATCGAAACGGGATTATTTATATCAAATTCAGAGTCGACACTTGGAATAATTTATGGTGTCCCAAGTCACCGGTTTAAAATCCCTAATCGAGGAAAGTTGACTCTGTTTTGATAGTACGTGAAATACAAAAATCTGGGTAAGGAATTTTGTTAACCCAAGAGTAGGTGTTAGGCATTTTCGGGTCCCGTAATTTTAGCACGGTCGCTCAACTATAATTAATTGGCCTAATTATATGATTAATAACATATTTTTATACCTATTATGCATTTTTAGCTTCAACCGCTTTTAATTATTTATGGAATTATTTCTGAAACAAGTTACGATTGGCGTACACTTGTTTGTTTGGGAACACATTACAAACCATGCTACATGAAATGCACCCACGATTTGCGACATGTTTATTATATTATTTGAAGTTGTTGGGAATTATTCATCATAAATATGTCACTGGAACCGTACCCATAGTCACGATGATTTATTATAAATGCGCCTAAAGCAAACTACAAAAATTAATGTTTAATCTAAGTTTGAAATTCGGTATAGAGCTACTAATTGTAAATGCATTGGGAGATAAGCTAAGCCCTTAATTATTTGAGAAAAAATTGGGCCAGCAGTAGGCCCATTACATTATCTCAAAGAAGATTACCAAGAAAATATGGCTGGTGGACTAGGCTCGAAATCGAGTTCAGGAATGAAGACAAGGGGAAAAGCGGGCCTGGTTTGACTTGGCAGCTTCGATTGGGCCAATACTAGGCCTAGCTTTTCAAATACAAGCCTTCAATGTTAAAATCTATTTTTATTATATTAACAAAAAACTTAATGGATAAAAATTGCTGAAGATAATTGGGCTTGAAATTGAGCCCAAAAGTGAAAAAGCCAAGAGCATGGTCACGTTAGGCCTGGTTTTAACCAGGCTACCTCATATGGGCCAACTCCAAGCCCAATTATTTTAACCAAAGAGCCTTTAATGTTAAGGCCCTAATGAGGTCTGATTCCCTTTGTATATATATACGAAAAAATACTACTTGAATACTGGAAGATCGGAACACTGATCAACCACATTTAAGTACTAAATCATTAGCAAACCATTGATGATATTTTACTATAGGCTTGAACCTTAAACTCTTTAAATACATTAATCTCAAACATGAAATCACACTATCGATGTTGGAACCTAGATAATTAAATATTGAACATGTACAGCACCTAACAACATTTAAACATTCATGCGTGAAACATCTAATTAGGACATTGACTATTAAACAGATCTGGAATACTTAAACAAATCTGAGAACAAAAATTACAACAAAAAAAAGAAACTAAATAACTTTGAAAGCATCATATGTAAGGGAAAATTAACATTAAACAACAATCTTCAGGTCACAAATACATCTTTGAAAGCAAGAAAATGCTTGCACTCCACTTGTTATTCAAGATTCATGGATTACCTGGTTATAAGGAGCAAAAAAAAGGTAAGGAATTCTTAAGAATAAAGAAAGCAACAGGAAATCAGTAGAAATTAGCAACAAGAAACAACACTGCACCCAGCTTCCCACTCAATCCATGTATGAAACTAGAAATTCCCAGAAATTTTTTATAGCTTTTGTTTTGAAATCAGAAATTGGACCAGCTACTAATGGAACAGTAGAGCTAAACTTTTTGGGTGTTTTTAGGGTCTGAAAATCTCTCTCTAATGAGTGAAAAAAGGTTCTATTTATACTCTAAGAGGGATGTTGTGTGCTCTCCAAGTTGGGGAATAAGTCCTTTTGAAAGCAGCCCTCAAAAGTATTTTTTTTTTACAGAATTGGACAGCTAGCTGCTTCTAATTGGTTTCAGTATTTTGTACTGGCCAAATTGAGCTACCTGCCCAAGTTCTAGAAGCTTCATAATGCCTTATCTGAAATACCTATTTTACCCTCCCTTCAAATGACCCCTTTAAGTTTTCCCTTTGTTCAATTCAACCCCGACAAATATCTACTGATTTACAAATCATAACAAACACCAATAAAGCCAGTAATTATCAAAATCAAAGCAAATAAACAACAAAAATAATGCAGTGGAACTCTATAGTATTAAACATCTAGAAGAAACCTAAATTAAACTAAACCCTAGAACATGCAAACTAGAAAAAATAACAATTATGAAGGAAGGCACAAAGAAAGAAGAACAAGAACAGGAAGGAACGGGAATTTCTAAAACATGTGAACAAACACTGAAATTCCTAAAACATGAGAACTAACACTGAAATTTCTAAACATGCGAACTAAACAAATAAAAACTAAAAAAAAGAATAATAATAGAAGAAAGAAGAGGAAATACCATCCTAAGCCACCGCCAGCTTGGATTGAACTCAGTGGCGTGCATGAATCTAAGACTAATATCAATCGATTGCTCTCATCAAGAGCAATCGACTGATGTAAGTCATAGGTTCAAGTGACCAAATCTGCACGTCCAAATCGAAGATAGAGTTAAACCTAGGGTTTCAACCTAGATTCAGAATTGACGAAGCGATGGTAGGAGTTTTGAGAAATTGACAACGGATTAAGGTTTAAGGGCAGGGGAGGAGTATGGTGTGTAATTTTAGGGTTGTTTGGGCAAGCTAGGGTTTTGGGTTTCAAATTTAAAATTTGAATTTGATAGATTTGGGTTGTGATTTTTGGAATATTGTTGATGGATTGGTGTTCAGGGGGTTGTGGAGAATGTAGAGGGTAATTTTGGGGTGGTTTGGTGACCGGCCGTTGCCATGAGACGATTTTTGATAGGCGGAGGCTATGGTTTGTGAGTGGGAGGTGAAGGAGATTAAGGGCGGCTAGGGTTTGTTGAGAGACGGAGGGGGGAATGGGAAGTGTTCTCTAGGTTTGGGGGGGTTAGGACAGTTATATAGGTGGGGATGGTTAGTTCCCAGTCGTTGGATCATCGAAGATCAGCGGCTGGCATTTAGAAGGATAAAACGGCGTCGTTTGGGCGTTAGGGGTTTGGACCGGTACCTGGGGAGAGTTTGGACTTGGGCTGGATGGAAATAAAAGGAATTGGGCCAACGACTTAAGCCCACTTTGGACTCAACTAAGCTCATCTCTATCTAGTCTTAATAGTAATTAATTCTTATTATAAAAAGAAATCCTATATAATTAATTAAAATCCTAAACTAAGTCCTAAACAAAACCTAGCAATGAAATTGACTTCATTATCTAGTTCTAACACCAAAATAATTAACTAATTTTAGAACTAATGAAAGAAAAAATACTAACACTAAAACTAAGAAATGGAACAACGTAATATTTTTTGTTTTGATGTAATTAATTAACAATTAAACTAAAATGCAACTACCAAACTAAGAATACAATGTATGAAACTTGAATATATATTTTTTGGGTATTTTTATGCTTTTAATTTATGTAAAATGCAGCTAAAATGCAAACAATTAAGCAAATATTCCTAGAAATTCTATTAAATATTAAAATAATCTTCAAAATCTATTTTTGTGATTTTGTTGGTGTATTTTGGTCGGGCAAAAATTACGTGCTCACAGCTGCCCCTCTTTGCTTAGAAACACGAAGAATTTTCGGGCAAAGATAATGAGAGCGAATACGAGCGATTTTTGCCCGTTTGGATACTCCGTGGGAAGCATTTTTGATAAGTCTGACCGAGCCTTGCTTTCGATGTTGCCTACATATCCTTAGATATAAAGGAATCAGGCCAGTGTAGTTCTGGAAGTTTTGGTAGCTGGGACTACCGGAAAGCTGTGATTTAACTGTTTCCGCTGTTGTTACTGCTTGATGAACTCCTTATTATACCAAAACCAAAATGAAAAGAAGCTAGGCATATCTATTATCTACGAGTTACAAGATTTCTATCTATATGTCTTCGATCTTGATCTTGGAACTTCTGCAGTTCTGTCGCGCATCTTGAACTGTTGACTCGCATTCTCGAGGCGAGATTTTGTTATTTCTAACTTGAAATGACCCCATTCTTCAGGCGGGTTCCTGCTGTTGTCTCGAACTTAACTCTGAAATGTGTTCCCTCGTTCTTCATGTGTGGCGCCTGATACTTATTTAAAACTCGCTTTAATTCCCTTGCTCTCCATGTGGGCGCTTGCGACTTAAACTTGAAATGAACTCCCTTGTTCTTCCGGTGGGCGCCTGATGCTAAAACTTGAAATGAATTCCCTTATTTTCCAGGTGGGCGCCTAATGCTTAAACTTGAAATTAATTCCCTTGTTCTCCAGGTGGGCGCCTGCAACTGATGCTGACTCAAAACTTGAAATAAATTCCCTTATTCTCCAGGTGGGCGCCTGATGCTTAAACTTGAAATGAATTCACATGTTCTCCAGGTGGGCACCTGATGCTAAAACTTGAAATGAATTCTCTTGTTCTCCGGGTGGGCGCCTGATGCTCAAACTTGAAATGAATTCCCTTGTTCTCCAGGTGGACGCCTGATGCTTAAACTAGAAATGAATTCCCTTGTTCTCCATATGGGCGCCTGATGCTTAAACTTGAAATGAATTCCCTTGTTGTCCAGGTGGGCGCCTGATGCTTAAACTTGAAATGAATTCCCATGTTCTCCAGGTGGGCGCCTGATGCTTAAACTTGAAATGAATTCCCTTGTTCTCCAGGTGAGCGCCTGATGCTTCAATTTGAAATGAATTCCTTTAATTTGTTCTCCAGGTGGGCACCTGAATGCCTAAAATTGAAATGAATTCCCTTTTTTCTCTAGGTGGGCGCCTGATGCTTAAACTTGAAATGAATTCTCTTGTTCTATAGGTGGGCGCCTGCCAAAACAGATAACATAAAAGAAACGTTTCTGCCCCAGTTTGGTACCTGGAACATTTGTGAGTGTTAATCGAATACTATTATCCAAAAGATATCTTACGAATTTAAAAGCTAAATCCCATTATCCAGGAGGGTCCTGAAAACTAAAATTAAATCCCATATCAAGAGTGAAAACTTGAAAGCTAAATTCTATTTCCTAAAGGTAAAATTTACGCTAAATCTCATTATCTATGAGGGTCTTAAAAACGTAAAACTAAATCCCATTATCCAGGAGGGTCCTGAAAACTAAAATTAAATCCCATCTAAAGAGTGAAAACTAGAAATCTAAATTCTATTTCCTAAAGGTAAAACTTATGCTAAGTCTCATTATCCATGAGGGTCTTAAAATCTTAAAACTAAATCCCATTATCCAGGATGGTCCTGACAACTTAAATCCAGGAGGGTCCTGAAAACTTAAGATTAAATCCCATTATCTAGGAGGGTCCAAAAAACTTAAAATTAAATCTCATTATCCAGGAGGGTCCTGAAAACTTACGACCAAACCTGTCTGGCACATGCTTTCCTCACGGAGGGTTCCTCCAGAACACGAAATTTCCTACCCCTGTTTCAATCAAAGAAAATCTTATCAGTTTGAAAATATGGTAGTTAGTTTGTGGCATTCTTGCTGAAGGTGGCCTTTCCACTGCCATGCTTTGTTTCGATTAGCTGCCTTGGGCTAGCAAAGAATTATTTGACTTTCTGATCGAAGCTCAACCATAGAACCTTGAATGACCTGAGTAGCTTACACTCAGCCTGTTATTTAACAACTCTATCTTGCCAATTTTTAACCATTATACTTCCTCAAAATTTATGATCCATATGACCACTTGAACTCCCACTAAAACTTTATTGATTATTCTGAATCATGTCATTTGTGATGTGCTCTGGCCGGACTTTTACTTTGTACAATTGAAAGTTGGTAATAGGCTTTGAAATTCTTTCTTCCTTACTTAAAAAGGCTATCATTGAGAAAGACTTAAAGAAGTAGACCCAAAAGGAAATGAAATGAAGTGACTTCGAGAATTAAAAATAAAGAAGAAAATTTTAAACCAAGATGATTATTTGAGGAAGAATGGAAAAGAGACTTATCTAAGTGAAGTAACTGGCACCAATGATCATGACATGCATTTCGGATTAATCATCCCAGTACATTCAACTAATAATATTTCTGTTCATGACCCGTCTTCATACTTTATGACCGGGATACCCATAATCCAATCTCTCTGCAAAGTCACGAACCTCATTCGACTTGTGGTGCCCTGAAGAATTTTCACCAGCAAATCTCTCTCATTTATTCATATCTCAACTCACTGTCGCCTTATGGCGCCCACAAGAGTTTTCACCAATAAGACTCTCTCATTTTAATTTTCTCTCAGCTTTCCACCACCCTACGGTGCCCGTGAGGGTTTTCAATAATAAGATTCTCATTTATTCATTTTTCGTTGTGCCCATGAACAAAAGTGTTACCCATGATGTGAATCACACCTCTAGCTCACTTGACTTGTTATTTTTTAAAGATTGGTCGGAAGGTTTTTCTTTGGACCGCAATGTAGGCTTCTAGATGAGGTTAGAAAGAAAAGGCAGCATGCTAGCTCAAAAACAGTCTTAAATAACAGGGTTCAAAATTACAACTTTTGGAATCGGATCTTTCGCAACACCATAACTTCTGCCCCAATTTCTTTGAGTCTAGGGAATTTTGGATTTTATGTTGATGGGACCGAACCATGAGGATGCCTACGTATCCTTAAAAGGAATCAGGTCGAACATAGTTCAAGACATAAGAGTTGCTTCGTTTTTGTTACTTTTCTTTTGCTTTCTTTTCCTTCTTTTTTTTACTTCTCTTCATATTTTTTTTCTTTTTCTCTCTTTTTTTTCTTTTCCTTTTTCCTTTTTCCTTTTCTCTATTATTAGGCTCTACTTCTGATTCCAAAAGAGGGGTGTGAAAGAAAATAAATAAGGCTCAAAAGGGGTAACAAAGGATAAAGTGTTTGGATAGTAGAATAAAATGCCTTCGTCATTCCAATCCTTGAAACATGCCAAAGAAATCATACATAATATCTCTTAACTACATCAGAATTGACAGCCATATCTACACATTTGCCTTCTACATCTGTTAAATATAAAGCACCATTGGGAAAGACTCTCATTACAATGAACGGCCCCTGCCAGTTTGGGGCAAACTTGCCTTTACCTTTAGCTTGATGTGGAAAGATGCGTTTCAATACCTGCTGACCTATTTCAAATTTTCGGGGATGCACCTTCTTGTTGTATTCTCTTTCCATTCTTTTTTGATACAATTGACCGTGACATACCGTCGCCAGTCTTTTCTCATCAATTAGACTTAACTTCTCCAATCGGGTATTGACCTACTCATCATAATCAATTTCAGCTATAGCGACAATCCGAAGGGATGGAATCTCAACTTCTGCATGTATAACTACTTCAGTCCCATATACCAACAAATAAGGAGTTGCACCTACTGAAGTGCGAACAGTAGTGCGATAACCTAGCAAAGCAAAAGGAAACTTTTCATGCCACTTCCTAGAACCTTGCACCGTCTTTCGAAGTATCTTCTTTATGTTCTTGTTGGCTGCCTTAACAGCTCCATTTGCCTTAGGGAAATACGGGGTTGAATTTTGATGCATAATCTTGAACTGTTGGCATACCTCTTTCATCAGATGACTGCTGAGATTTGCAGCATTATATGTGATGATTACCTTGAGGATTCTGAACCAACAAATGAGATTTGAGTGAACAAAATTCACCACTGCCTTCTTGGTCACAGATTTGAAAGTTACAGCTTCGACCCACTTGGTGAAATAATAAATGGCCACCAGAATAAACCTATGCTCGTTTGACACTGCCGGCTCAATTGGTCCAATGACATCCATGCCCCAGGCAACAAAGGGACAATGTGCGTACATTGTATGCAACTTCGATGGCGGAGAATGAATCAGATCACCGTGTACCTATCATTAATGACATTTGCGCACGAAGCTAATGCAATCTCATTCCATGGTGAGCCAATAATAACCTACTCAAAGAATTTTCTTTTCCAAAACATATGCACTCATATGTGGCCCGCAAACTCCGGAATGCACTTCGGCCATGATGGTCAAAGCTTGTTTATATCTATGCACCTCAGCGATCCGAGATCTGGAGTTCTCTTGTATAAAACTCCCCCGCTTAAGAAAAATCCACTAGCCAGGTGTCGAATCGTTCTCTTTTGATCACCTGTGGCCTGTACCGAATATACCTCCGACTTGATGTACTCAACGATATCGTGGAACCAAGGTTCAACATCAAGTTCCTCTTCTACCACATTACAAGAAGCATGCTGATCACGAAAATAAATATGTAAAGGGTCAACATAAGCCTTATCCAGGTAGTGTAACATTGACACCAGAGTAGCCAAGGCGTTAGCAACCTCATTATGGATCCTAGGAATATGCCTGAATTCTACTAATCTGAATCATTGACAAAGTTCATGCAGACATTGTTGATATGGTATGAGCTTCAAATCCCGAGTCTCCCATCCTCCCTGAATCTAGTGCACCAACAGATATGAATCTCCAGAACCAATACTTCCTGAACGTCCATATCTACAGCTAACCTTAAACCTAAAATGCACTATTCATATTCAGCCATGTTATTGGTACAATAGAAGCGAAGCTGGGTTGTGACAAGGTAACGATGCCTATTTTAGAAATGAGCATAGCTACTCTTCCAACACCTTTCATGTTAGCGGCCCCATCAAAGAAAAGTTTCCAACCTAGCTTTTCATCCTGCTCAGCCTCGTCAATATGCATCACATCTTCATTAAGAAAATAGGTTCTGAATGGCTCATACTCTTCATCCACCGGGTTCTCGGCCAAATGATCGGCCAAGGCTTGGGCTTTCATCGCGGTCCGAGTCAAATAGACGATGCAAAACTCTGTGAGCAAAATCTGCCACTTTGCAAGTCTTCCTGTGGGCATAGGCTTCTAAAAGATATACTTTAGAGGATCCATGTGAGAAATGAGATAAGTGGTGTAGGACGACAGATAATGCTTCAACTTTTTTGCCACCCAAGTCAAGGTGCAACATGTCCTTTCAAGGAGAGTATACTTAACCTCATAAGAAATGAAATTCTTGCTGAGATAATAAATGGCATGCTCTTTCTTGCCAGTGATATTGTGTTGGCCCAACACACAGCCAAACGAATTATCCAGAACTGTCAAATAAAGAACTAAAGGTCTCCCAGGTTCCAGCGAGACTAGTACATATGGGTTTGACAGGTACCTCTTGATCTTGTCGAATGCCTCCTAACACTCGTCAGTCCATTTGACCACGAAATCCTTCTTTAGCAACTTAAAGATGGGATCACAGGTTGTCGTGAGTTGAGCGATAAACCTGCTGATGTAGTTTAACCACCCGAGAAAACTCATCACCTCAGTCTTGTTCTTTGGTGGTGGCAATTCCTGGATGTCCTTTATCTTCAACGGATCCAACTCAATACCTTGCCGACTGACTATGAATCCCAACAGTTTTCTAGATGGGAACCAAATGCACATTTTGGAGGGTTGAGCTTAAGTTTGTGCATGCGGAGCCTTTGGAAAAACTTTCTCAAGTCCTCAACATGATCTAAGTGCTTCCTGTACTTTATGATCACATCATCTACATAGACCTCAATCTCCTTGTGTATCATCTCATGAAATATGGTAGTCATCGCTCTTATGTAAGTTTACCCATTTTTCAAACCAAATGGCATTACCCAATAGCAATATGTTCCCCATGGCATGATGAACGTTGTCTTTTCTGCATCTTCCTCATCCATCAAGATCTAGTGATATCCCGCATAGCAATCCACAAAAGACCCGATTTCATGCTTGTCATAGTTATCAATCAAAATATGGATATTTGGTAATGGGAAGTTATCCTTTGGACTTGCCTTGTTGAGATCTCGGTAATCAATGCATACTCTGGTCTTACCATCCTTCTTTGGTACTGGCACGACATTAGCTAACCATGTCGGATATCGAGCAACCCGAATGATCTTCGCATCAAGCTGCTTTGTGATTTATTCTTTCATCTTCACACTCATGTCAGTCTTGAACTTTCTTAACTTTGGCTTGACGGGAGGGAATGCCGGATCAGTTGGCAATTTGTGAACTACCAAGTCAGTACTCAAACCCGGTATGTCATCATACGACCATGCAAAAATATCTTTATATTCAAACAGTGGTTTGATTATTTCTTCCTTGATTTGTGGTTCTAGGTGTACACTTATCTTGGTTTCTCTGACATTATCTGCATCTCCTAAATTGATTGCTTCAGTTTCATTCAAATTAGTCTTGGATTTCTCTTCAAAATGATTTAGTTATTTACTAATTTCCTCAAATGTCGCTTCCTCATCATATTCTGCTTCATCATCACACTCTACTTCTTGGATTATTATTTTAGAGTTAGATTGGCTTTTAAGACTTGGCCAAAAATTTCTCATGCATGTCATGTCATAGAAACCAGTATAAAAAGGACTGTACAAAGAAAAACAAAAATGACACTATCACAAGTAATGGAAAGGGGAAATTGCATTTCATTGAAAATAAAGGATAGAAGGGTTTGTACATCTAAGAGAAAAATAAAAATTTGGATTACAACCTAGAATAACCCAGATAACAAAAAGAAAAACAAAGCAAACTACCAAAACTCCTTCCGAGTAGGGAGATGAGTAGCCTTCCAATTGTTAAGCTTCACTTTTGGCCCAATAAGCTGCACATTTGTTTTGCTGGAACCTTCCCCACTTTCCACCATGTTCACCTTCAAATAGACTCTGGAACCTTTTAATTAGCTCTTCATCATAGTCAACCACAGGCTTTGGGAGTGTTAACACTAGGCGTTTCTTGACCCCTGGCTTGACGAAGGACCTGGAGAGGCGTGGGATAGGCTTAAGGAGTGACCATACCTTCTTCTTCAACCTTTTAGACCTTTTCACCTCGTCCCCTGTGGGCTTGAATCCCAGACCAACGTACCTAGATTTTCAGGTAGAGACACTAGCTACACGATACATTGTAAAGATGCATCCAGACCTTTGCCCGGCACAAAACCATTCTTCAGTATTTCAGTTGCTACCATGACGGATGCAGAGGCTAAATTTGGACCTGGAATACACTCCCCCTCCAAAATCTTCTCAACTGGCACTATTTCAGAAACATGGTAGACCCAAGGCCCCTTATCGTCTTCGACCTCAATAAACGGGACGGATGTATCATTGTAACCACATAGGTTCTCATCACCATGCACAACGATTTCCTGTCTGCCCCACTCGAACTTTACCATCTGGTTCAGAGAAGATGGGACTGCCTTGGCGACATGTATCCAGGGCCTACCCAGCAGTAAATTGTAGGAAACGGCCACATCTAACACCTGGAACTCCATGGAAAATTCAACTGGTACTATTGTCAATTCAAGCACAATATCGCCAATAGAATATTTTCCCCCTCCGTCAAAACCTCGAACACATATACTATTCTTGTGGATCCTTTCAGCATTAATTTTCAACTTGTACAGAGTGGAGAGAGGGCAAATGTTTGAACTGGAACCATTGTCAACTAGCACCCTCGTGACCATAGAATCTTTGCATTTCACTGTGAGATAAAGAGCCCAATTGTGTTCCGTAACCTCCAAAGGCAGCTCATCATCCGAGAAGGTGATCCTATTTGCCTCGAATATCTTGTTGGCAATCTTCTCCAAATTGTTCACTGTGATCTTATCAGGGACATAAGCTTCATTCAGAATTTTCATGAGGGCTCGGCGGTGCCCGTTTGAATGTATCAACAATGATAGAAGAGAAATCTGAGCGGGGGTCTTCCTCAATTTTTCCACGATGGAGTAATCCTGCACCATCATTTTTCTCAAAAATCTTCCGCCTCCTCTTCGGTGATTGGCTTCTTCACTAGAATTGGATTATCTTTGAGTGGCTTAGCTTTTCTTAATTCCTATGGGTAAAGCATATCCCCGAACGAGTCAACCTCCGAGTTTCATTGACTTCCTCTTCCACTTATTTCCCTTTATAAATCACTATCGGCAGCTGGGTCATAGGTTTAATAATAATAGGGTCAGTGCGAGCCCCTTCCACGATTATGACAGGCTTACTTGCTGCCCCTGGCACAACCACTTTCAGCTTTCCTTGCTTCGCTTCAGCACCACAGAGACCCTTTGATAACTAATAACTAATAATAGGGCTTGGCTTGTCCATCAGCCCTTCAGCTATCGAGGACGTTGAATTTGTAACAACTAGAGTTTTGACTGAATTACTTTTACTGGCACGGAACATCATGACAGACTGCAAAGGCTTTTTGGGCTCCCCATCCTTGTACATTATCTCAATCATGTGCGTTTCAGCATGGGCTGGCAATAGATTTTAATTGATGTTTGGAGCTTCTAGGCTCTGGACCACAATTTGGTTTGTATCGATAAGCGCTTGGATGTCACTTTTCAAATGCCAACACTTTTCCGTGTCGTGCCCCCGAGCATCAGAACAATATGCACATCTGAGGGAATAATCCAGGTTCTTTGGAGGGGGATTTGGTAATTTTGACTCAATCGGCCTCAGAACATCCAAAATTCCTAAACCTCTAAAACAAACTGGTATAAGACTCCCCAAGAGGGGTAAAAGTTTGCTTCTGCTGCTACCTTTCCTTTCTATACTCCGGCCTGGGTCGAAATCTTAGACCAATAGGGTTTTGGTATGTTTGTAGAGGTGGGTAAGGATTTTGTGGAGCTGGTGCACGCCATTGCATGTAAGAAGGGGGTTAAGCATATGAGTGTGCGAGATGGACGTGGTATTGGGGTGGTCTGGCTGGATATTGAGGGTCTTGCGGTAGGAAGTAGTGTTGGGGTAGATTATATGAAGCTTGGGTGTAGGTTTGTGGTTAGGGTCGAGGCTGGGTGTAATGGTGTGGGGAACCCCTCGGGCCATGCCACCGTCCTAAGATGATCATAACAACATCTCCTTTCTTCTTTTTCCCTAACATGCCCCTGGTGCCATTGTGGATTGCTTGTGTAGTTGCTTTGACGGTGGAGTAACTCATGATCTTGCTTGATTTGAGCCCTTCCTCTACCATTCCTCCCATTTTCACCACTTCATTAAAAGACTTACCTTTGGTCGAGATCAGATGACCAAAGTAGGCTCCAAGGCCTGAAGAAAGTACTCTACCATTTCATCTTCCTCCATCGGAGGGTTGACTCGTGCCGCCTGTTCTCTACACTGAAAACCATACTCCCTGAAGCTCTCACTGGGCTTTTTCTCTATCTTAGTCAAGGATAGGCAATTTAAGAAAATCTCTACGTTGTACTGGAAATGCTGAGCGAAAGCCTGGGCCAAGTCAATCCAGGTGTACCATATGTTATTGTCCTGGTGGTTATACCACTCCAATGCTGCACCACTCAAACTTTGACTAAAATATGCCATCAACAATTTATCTTTCCCACCAACACCCCTCATTTTGCTGCAAAATCCTCATAAGTGGGCCACGTGGTCCCCATGCCCGTCGTACAAGTCAAACATGGGCATTTTGAATCCGATAGGTAACTGGACATCAGGAAACTAGCACAGATCTTTATAAGCCACACTCACTTGGCCACCTAACCCTTGCATATTTCTAAGCGACTACTCCAAGCTCTTTACCTTCCTAAATATCTCCTCTTGCTCTGTATTTTTGGATGGCTTCTCAGTTTCGATAGGAAGTTCAAAATGAGGAGTGTAAGAGTAATGATCCGAGACTTTGAAGATAGGCTCTGGGGCATAGTAATGGTTATCTTGGGCTTGGAATGCCGGATCACTAGAAGATCGATGGAGGTTAGCTCGCGGAGGTGCTACGAAGACAATGGTAGCTGGCGGAGCAGGGTATGTGGTTGCTTTGGCCGGGGGAGCTTGGATGGTTTTGGAAGAGGTGTCAGGATAATTGTGGTAAGGGGTGAAGCTTGGTGCGTGTTGCGGTGATAGATCAACAATGGTGGGATTTTGAGATTGAGCTATTGGTGGGATGAAAGTAGGGTTGGCAGGGTATGACGGTGGAGGATGCCCCTTAATCCATGCCTGGTACATTTTGGCCATTTGGTGCTTCAACTTATGTACCTCTTCTTTCAAACCAGACTCAAACTCCTTCATCTCTCTCGGCGGATCAATAACACTCACATCCAATTTTTTGCTAGCCATGATCGCCTTGTGTTTAGACCTGGTATTATATGGGTGGCTTTCCATAATGCCAAACAAACTAACCACCTAATTGTACTCAATGACAACAACAAACTTGTTAGTGTTTACAGTTTAACAGGTAGGCAATCACACGTTTGGTATGCATGCACCTAAACAGTTGAACGCTTTTATCGTGTATTTGAACGGTTGCATGCTTCATCCCAGCCTTAACTAACTCTTTTCACTTTGCACTTTCTTTTCTTTCACCTATCACTATTAATTTTTCTCACTTGGTTCCTGTCGCTTCCCTTTTATTTTTGCACTTTCTTTTGTTCTCTTGTTTTGCCACTCTTTCTTTCCACTCAATTTTCTTTCCTCTCTTTTCATTTTATGGTTATGATCGAATCATATGGGGATTTCCTACGTATCATGTCGCCGCATGAATCAGATCATTACGTAGTTCAGGAGAATCAGGAATGTCGTAAATAAACTAACTCTCTTCTCTTTTTTTGGGTTTTGAAAACAAATATATTATTTCTGTTTTATGGACTTTTATCTTGAATTTATAGAAGAAAGAATTCTAAAGAAAAATAAAATATTTTGAATTTTGAATTTTCTTTTCAATTTTCGAAAGAAGAATGAAAATATTTTTGAGATTTTGAGAAGAAAATATTTTTGAATTTTTTAAATTTTTTTTTTTTTTAAAAAAATTGGGATCTAAAATAAAGATTTTCTACAAAAGGAGAATACTTTTTTTGGATTTTTTTTTTGAAAATTGCGGGCCGGAACCGATGAGGTTTGCCTACGTATCTCACATCCTGTGAGAATAAGACCCGCGTAGTTCGGTAAATTTTGACGAACAGGAAAATATGATTTATTTTGAAACAACTTTCCTTCTTTTTTCTTTTTTCTTTTCAAAATTTCGACAGAGTTTCGGGATGCTTTGGATACCGGGATTTTTAGAAACGGGTGATTTTCTTTATCTTACCTCAATCTTTGTTTTCTTGATTTTTCTTCCCTATTCTAGAAGCCGGTCAACATGCAAGCCGAAGCAAATAAATGTACAAGTAGCACATAAGATGTATCAGGATGGTCTTTTATTTCGGGTACACCTATCCTAGACGGACTCAACCCCTGTGTTGAGTCCCCAAAGTCAAATGCACGTGATGCAAACAAGTGTTCCTACTAGGGATCCTGCATAAGTCTATGTTATTCTAGGTTTAAAATCTTGGTGTATTGTTCTAGATCTGGCTTACCCGAGCGGACAACTCGAGCCCGGGGGGGACAGTGTATCGGGTATACAGAAGCTTCACTGGCTTTACAACTTGTCCGAACCTCATTCTAAAATTGGGATATGACTCTAACAGAAAAGAAGTCACATGAAGTGCATACTTCCGAGATGATTTAGAAGACTCAGAGAGAAGAGGGTTTCGCAACAATTTATATACAGCCCAAACAATATCAAAGCAGTAAAAAGTAACGTTTAGCACATTAGACTCAAACATGTAAAAAATCAGATAATAAATCAAAGACAACTATAACAATTATTCTAAGCTCGAATTCTGAACCCTGAACCAGAGATTCCAGGTTCGGTCCCCAGCTCCTTTTTCTACCCGAGAGGGTATAGGGGAGTTTTTCCAATTAAAGTGACAAAATCGAAACGGGATTATTTAGATCAAATTCAGAGTCTCCACTTGGGATAATTTATGGTGTCCCAAGTCACCGGTTTAAAATCCCGAATCGAGGAATGTTGACTCTGTTTTACAGTCCGCGAAACATAAAAATCCAGGTAAGGAATTCTGTTAACCCGAGAGAAGGTGTTAGGCATTCCCGGGTTCCGTAGTTTTAGCACGGTCCCTCAGCTATTATTAATTGGCCTTATTATTTGATTAATAACATATGATTTTTTAGCTTCAACCGCTTTTAATTATTTATGGAATTATTTTTAAAACAAGCTACAATTGTCGTACACTTGTTTGTTTGGGAACACATTACAAATCACGCTATATTAAATGCACCCGCGACTTGCAACATGTTTATTTTATTATTCAAAGTTGTTATGATCAGGTCACATGAA
Organism: Nicotiana glauca; assembly: GCA_026770625.1. NCBI lineage: Eukaryota > Viridiplantae > Streptophyta > Magnoliopsida > Solanales > Solanaceae > Nicotiana > Nicotiana glauca. The sequence goes on along the minus strand of MU701510.1, from coordinate 17,851 downwards.
ATGCATACCCAAATTTTGGAATTATGCATCATAACTATAACACAAGAACCGTACCCATAGTCACAATAATTTATTATAAATGCGCCTAAAGCAAACTATAAAAATTATATTTAAACTAAGTTTAAAATTCGGTATAGAGCTACTAATTGTAAATGCATTGGGAGATAAGCTAAGTCTTTAATTATTTGAGAAGAAACTGGGCCAGAAGTAGGCTCATTACATTATCTAAAAGCAGATTGCCAAGAAAATGCTGGTGGACTGGGCTCGAAATCGAGTTCAGGAATGAAGGCAAGGGGGCAAGGGGGCCTGGTTTGACTTGGCTACTTCGATTGGGCCAATACCAGGCCCAGCTTTTCAAAGACAAGCCTTCAATGTTAAAACCTATTTTTATTATATTAACAAAAAACTTAATGGATAAAAATTGCTGAAAATAATTGGGCTCAAAATTGAGCCCAAAAGTGAAAGAAGCCAAGAGCATGGTCACGTTGGGCCTGGTTTTAACTAGGCTACCTCATATGGGCCAACACCAAGCCCAATTATTTTAATCAAAGAGCCTTTAATGTTAAGGCCCTAATGAGGTCTGATTCCCTTTGTATATATATATCAAAAAAATACTACTTGAATACTGGAAGACTGAAACACTGATCAGCGACATTTAAGTACTAAATCATTAGCAAACAATTGATGATATTTTACTATAGGCTTGAACCTTAAACTCTTTAAATACATTAATCTCAAACATGAAATCACACTATTGTTGATTGATTCCTAGAAAATTAAACATTGAACATGTACAACACCTAATAGCATCCTCTAATAAACAAAAATTCCTACTGGGTATCGCACCTCCTTTTTACGCTATCGGCGCCCCGAAAGGGCATGGTAGAGGGAGTTTTCCAATTAAAGGACAATCGAAACAGGATTCATTTATTAAGGGTTGGAGTCACCACTTGAGAGATTGATGGTGTCCCAAGTCACCGGTTTGAATCCCGAATTGAGGAAAAAGTTGACTCTGTATTACAGTCTACGAACCAGAAATCCGGATAAGAAATTCTGTTAACCCGGGAGAAGGTGTTAGGCATTTCCGAGTTCCGTGGTTCTAGCACGGTCGCTCAACTGTTATATTCGGTTTAATATCTGATTTTAATACATGTTCGAACCTATGTGCATTTTTTACCTTTTAACCGCTTTTATTTATTGTTATTTTATAAGAATTGCAACGTCGCGAAAACACATCTCGAACCACATCACATCAATGTACCAATGGTTATTGACACATTTCGACTCCGTTGAGATTTGGATTTGAGTCACATAAATGTGCACCCGAATTTAGGGAGGTAATGTTATTAAAATGCGCGCCTAAAGACACTAACGCATTATTATTTTTTGGCGAAGGCCGTGCAATTCACTAAACGGCCCATCCCGAAGTCTAAGTATTTCTAATATAAACATTTATGAGGGCACCGCAATTTGTGCATTTTGTTTGGCGAGGCTCGTCTCATTTTTATTAAAGGCAAGCCTAAAGCAGCTATGATTTTTCTATTTATTTATCTCTAAAAAATAAAGAAAAAGGGCCTAATCAATTAATGTTATAAAATCGGGCTCCGAGTTCAAGTCCGAGCCCAAACAAAAGGAAGGACCTTTTAATTTGAACCCGCTACCTAACTCAAGGCCCAAC
>MU701510.1:0-15787 GCA_026770625.1 Nicotiana glauca | reverse complement strand
AGTCTGCGTACCAGAAATCCGGATAAGGAATTCTGTTAACCCGGGAGAAGGTGTTAGGCATTTCCGAGTTCCGTGGTTCTAGCACGGTCGCTCAACTGTTATATTCGGTTTAATATCTGATTTTAATACATGTTCGAACCTATGTGCATTTTTTACCTTTTAACCGCTTTTATTTATTGTTATTTTATAAGAATTGCAACGTCGCGAAAACACATCTCGAACCACATCACATCAATGTACCAATGGTTATTGACACATTTCGACTCCGTTGAGATTTGGATTTGAGTCACATAAATGTGCACCCGAATTTAGGGAGGTAATGTTATTAAAATGCGCGCCTAAAGACACTAACGCATTATTATTTTTTGGCGAAGGCCGTGCAATTCACTAAACGGCCCATCCCGAAGTCTAAGTATTTCTAATATAAACATTTATGAGGGCACCGCAATTTGTGCATTTTGTTTGGCGAGGCTCGTCTCATTTTTATTAAAGGCAAGCCTAAAGCAGCTATGATTTTTCTATTTATTTATCTCTAAAAAATAAAGAAAAAGGGCCTAATCAATTAATGTTATAAAATCGGGCTCCGAGTTCAAGTCCGAGCCCAAACAAAAGGAAGGACCTTTTAATTTGAACCCGCTACCTAACTCAAGGCCCAAATTTATACTATGTTAAACTATACATTGAAATCTTTGAAACAGGCCCAATCGCCACATGGACCCAGGCTCCAACCGAATATGCAAATCCAACTCGGGCCTGGGTCGTTCATTTTAGCCTATGCCGAGTGGGATGGCTGTCGAACCTCAGTAACACTTCAGTTCCCGTAAAACAAAATGTTCGTTGAAGTTATTTCATATTACTTTATGCAAAATGGTAATGCGTGGTGTGATTCCAATTTTAACTAGCATACCACTAACTAAATGGGAGCATCCACTTCAACAAACCTTTCAATAAAAATGAACATTTGTTTTTTCTGATTTTTAGATTAATTATAAACAACATGGATTACTCTGGAGTTTTCAAACGATGTCAATTCCTAAATTGCACTTAGACACCCTTACAGTTAAAAATTCATGCACATGCTGGGCACTACTCATGCCATCTTAAATTCGGGAATTAATCATTGACTAGCCATTACTTCAAAACTATAATTTACTATGAACCTGCTTTATCAAATGACATGCCAAGTTATTTGTTCCTAACAGTTGAATATTCAGACATCAACACAAATGCATATATCAATGACTATGTAATTATAGAGTTTGAAACATGACTACAAACTGAAGGTCCAAATAACAATCCAACTACATAAATGATACCAAACTTCAAATAGGCAGACCCTATTACACTAGACAATAAATGTAATAAACTCAGACTTCATCTTCAATCTGTTCTTTACTGCATTTATTCTTCAAATCAACTACATGGTTCATCAAGCTTACATGAAGACATAAGAGATACCTGGAAGTTGAAATAGAAGTAACAGAAGAAGGAGTCAGCAGCAGCAGTAACAATACGGCAATAACAACAGCAACCAGCAACAGCAGATAACCCAGGAGCAATTTGGAGTTCTAAACAGCCGCAAACACAGCCCAGAAAGTTTGTAAAACCAAACAGGATTGATAGAACAAACCCAAAAATAAAACCCAAAACTCAAGAATGATTCAAGGACTGGAGTATAAGCAACCAGCTGATCTATCCAATGGCTCAAACCAACAGACTCGAAGCAAACAGGCAAAGGGATTGAATCCTAACTCAAAACTAAATGCTCTCTCGGATTGATTCAAAAAAAAGGACCTCACAAGACTGATTCCAGGACTAAAAGAGGGCTGAAATGCTCTCAAGAACTGATTTTAAACCTTCTCAATTTTTGAACTCTCTTAAAGAGCTCTCTTTTTTACTTTCAGAATATTCCTCTGTCCCCGAAATGTGTACTCAATTCTCTGTTAATCTCTCTCTTCCTATTTCTGAATTTTCAGAATCTCTCCCCCTTTTTCTAATTTCCAGCCCCTTTAAATGGGCAACCAGTGAATGCCTTTACCACTAACCCCTAGCCCTTTTAATTTAAAATTAAACCTCCATCTCCACTCACTTAGTGCTTCTTTTTTTTAAAGAGATAGTAATCATTTCAGTCCTTAAAACCAGCAAGTGTTGTCTCAACTACTATTTGTCTTTCTAATTTTTAATTCCACTTAGAATTGTCTCTAATCAGTCCTTTAGCAGCCTCTAATCAATCATTTAAGTAATTTAATTCCCCAAACTACCCCTTAAACTACCCCTGTAATTTATTCTACCCCTGGTTTTGCACCTTATCCGCTATAACCAAGAAAGCCTAACAGAATCAATTACCAATTCAAACTAGAAACTCAGTTTAGACCAAATATTATCAAAATAAAAACCAATGATTCAGGAGAACACACATTGAATTACTGAGGATTGGCTCACACAGATGCAGGGATTAAACCAACTATATTGGGAACAAAATCACAATTAACCTTAGACAAAAATGGATGAACACTAACAATATACTGGATGAACTGAGAACAAACTGAAACAACATGAATCACAATTAACTGAATCAAAAAACAAACTGAATTCATATGACGAACAACAAAGAGCAGGGAACCAAACAATACACAAAAATGACACCATTTGAACCAAATACCAAACAATTACAGGAGTAATCATGGCTTTATACCAGGCCTTATTGACACTGACTTTTACAACCAAACTAATGGACAAACACACTTAACTGATTCAGCATATGCCAACCAACCACATGAGAAAAACTGAACCAAAAAAAAGGTCTGAAAGAGAAGAGAGAAATAAATTTGAAAAGATGATGAAATGCAACGAAGTTAAATAGATAATCAGCAACAAAAAATAGAAAAGAAAAAGAAGTAAAATACCTCAAAATCTCAGACCAGATTCCACTCAGTTCCCATTAAAATTTCAACTTGAACTTTTAAGGTCTAAATGGACTTTAATCGAGTGTTCTCGGTTGAAAACACTTGACTAAAGTCGGTTAAGAACCTCAAATTTCCCCTTTTACTCGGGCAGGTTCCAGGTCTTGGCTCTCTAGGTCTCGTTTGTTCGATTTAAGATTCGACAGGCTTGGCCAAAATTCGAACAAAACTGGTATGGGATTAAGGACTAGGGTGGTCTGGTGGTCAACTGGTGTTGATTTGGGAAGGTTTAGGGTTGGCGCCGCCACCAAGGAATTTTGTGGTGGCGCTAGGGTTCATGTGGTCAAATTGATATTCGAGGAGTTCTGGAGAGATTCGACGGAAGATGGTTGGTGGTTGTGCAAGAGGAGGTCAAGGGGGTTCAGTGGTGTAAGTTTGGCGTCCATCGGAGGTGAGGTCGTCGGACACAGTGAAGAGACTGTTAGGTTTTGGGTTATTCAAAAAGATGGGTTGAGATTCGAAGGAAACTGGTAGGATGATTGGAACGGGGAGGTCGAGGGGAGTTCAGGGTGTATTTTTTGTGGTGTTTGGCCGTCGACCACCGCCGTAGGCAATTTTCGGCGGGCGGTCAGCGGCAGAGTTGGGCGGAGGCTGTTGGGCTGTCTCTGAAGCTTAGAGAGACGAAGAAGGGGGTTTGGATTGGTGGGGTTGGGTAGGAGATTAGGCTTATATACCAGGGGAAAAATGATCCTGGCCGTTTGATCAAACGAGATCAATAGCCTGGATCAGTTAACTTAACGGGGACGACATCGTTTGGGGATGATGGGGGTGGACCGGGCATGGGAATGGGTCGGGTTTGGTGATGCGGGTTGGGATATGAGATCTCAACCGTTGGATTGATTTAATCCAATGGCTCAGATCGAGCGCGACAAAAACGACGTCGTTTGGACGGTCGTTTTGCCAGCTTAATAGGACCAGGTAAGGGGTGTTTTGGGTCTGATATTTGGGTATGGTCTTGGGCCTGTTCGAGTTTCATCTCATTTTTTCCATTTATTTCTTTTTCTTCTTTTCTTTTATTTCATAATTAATAAACTAAAATTTCTAAAAATCTTAAATTAACTTATAGAACAAAATTAACTTAAAAAAAGTTCCAGTTAACTCTTAATAACAATTAACACATAATTAAATAGCAATTAAAGATAAAATCAACAATTAGACCTTAAAGGCTAAAAATGCAAATTACATTATTTTTTGATTTTTCGTTTTTGTAAATCACACTTAAATACTCACAATTGTAGAATTAAATCTTAAATACAAATGCGACATATTTTTGTATTGATTTTGTGGGAGTAATTCATGTGAGGCAAAAATCACGTGCTCACACTGGGTTATCAACCATCTCGACCTTTGAACAATACATGGAACATATAAGCTAATTTAAACATTCCCACGTGAAACTCCTAATTAGGACATTGATTATCAAACAGATCTGGAATACTTAAACAAAGCTGAGAACAAAAATTACAACAGAAAAAAGAAACTAAATAACTTTGAAAGCATCATATGTAAGGGGGAAAAAACTGAATTTTAACATTAAACAACAATCTTTAGGTCACAAATACATCTTTGAAAGGAAGAAAATGTTGCACTCCACTTGTTATTCGAGGTTCAAGGAATACCTGGTTATAAGGAGCAAAAAAAGGTAAGGAATCCTTGAGAATAAAGAAAGCAGTAGGAAATCAGTAGAAATCAGCAACAAGAAACAGCAATGCACCCAGCTTCCCACTCAATCCATGTTTCGACTTATGAAACTAGAAATTCCCAGAAATTTTTTATAGCTTTTGTTTTGAAATCAGAAATTGGACCAGCTACTAATGGAACAGTAGAGCTGAACTTTTGGGTGTTTTTAGGGTCTGAAAATCTCTCTCTAATGAGTGAATAAAAGGTTCTATTTATACTCTAAGAGGGCTTTTCTGTGCTCTCCAAGTTAAGGAATAATTCCCTTTGAAAGCAGCCTTCAAAAGTATTTTTTTAATAGAATTGGACCGCTGGCTGCTTCTAATTGGTTTCAGTATTTTGTACTGGCTAAATAAAGCTAGTTGCTCATGTTCTAGAAGCTTCCTAATGCCTTATCTGAAATCCCTATTTTACCCGCCCTTCAAATGACCCCTTTAAGTTTTCCCTTTGTTCAATTCAACCCCGACAAATGTCTACTGATTTACAAATCATAACAAACACCAATAAAGCCAGTAATTATCAAATCAAAGCAAATAAACAACAAAATAATGCAGTGAAATCATATAGTATTAAACATCTAGAAGAAACCTAAATTAAACTAAACCCTAGAACACGCAAACTAGAAAAATAACAATTATGAAGGAAGGCACAAAGAAAGAAGAACAAGAACATGAAGGAACGGGAATTTCTAAAACTTGTGAACAAACACTGAAATTCCTAAAACATGAGAACTAACACTGAAATTTCTAAACATGCGAACTAAACAAATAAAAACTAAAAAAGAAGAAGAATAATAGCAGAAAGAAGCGGAAATACCGTCCTAAGCCACCACCAACTTGGATTGAACTCGGTGGCATGCATAAATCTGAGACTAATATCAATCGATTGCTCTCATCAAGAGAAATCGACTGATGTAAGTCATAGGTTCAAGTGACCAAATCTGCACGTCCAAATCGGAGATAGAGGTGAACCTAGGGTTTCAACCTAGATTCAGTATTGACGAATCAATGGTGGGGGTTTTGAGAAATTGGCAACGGATTAAGGTTTAAGGGCAGGAGAGGAGTGTGGGTGTAATTTTAGGGTTGTTTGCCTAAATATGATGGGACATCCGACCCACAAGATCAGGTTACTGCATTCACCATAGGGGTAAAAGGAAATAACTTAACCAAGCAAGAAATTGAATTGGTATTGGTCAAGATGTTCGGCAAAACTCTCACAAAAGGGGCGTTAACATGGTACTCACTCTTACCTGAAAACTCAATTATTTTTTGTTGGGCTTGCATATTCATTTATAAAAGCATATTCGTTGGCCTAAAAAGTAAAAAAAAAATAGATGAAAGATATATTCAAAGTTAACAAAGACTTCATTTTTTATTGGGTACTCTGAAGTCAAAGTAAGTCGGAGTTATTATTTAATCCAGGCTTCATCCGGGCTTTGGTGGAACATAAAGTTTAAGCGAAGAGAATATATATATATATATATATATATATATATATATATATATATATATATATATATATATATATATATATATAAGGGCATCGTAAAACGACCCCAAAGTACATGGCATACAACCACAAAAACAAATAAGACAAAAATAATCTGAGGCATTTCTTGCCTAATCTTTGTTAGAACCCGGCTAGCTATCCGAATCATCGGATTAGTATCTCGCTTTGGATTCGGTTTAGAGCCTCTTGGTCTCTTCCATTTTGGCAGCTAGGTAAATCCCTCGGGCATGTGCCTTCTCGAGAGTCTCTCTTCGAGACAGCCACCTTACGTATTCTGCCTTTGTTATTACATGGGCCTCGACTACCTCTACGTCATTCTTGTATTGGGACAACACGTCCTAAAATCCCGAGACCTCCCCCGAATCTGCCTTCAATTTGGACTTTAGCGTAGGGTATTCCTAGCCAAGAGCGTCCGCTCTATAACGGTCGAGTCAAGTTGTTCCCAGAGCTCCTCATTTAGCCGAGACCATTCGTCGGCTTTTTCTCTCATCACTCAGAGTTGAACTTTGGTCGATGCCAGGTCCTCTTTGGTGGCATCCCGCTCTGAGGCATGGAGATCTATTTTGCTCCTCAACTCCTCAGCTAAGACTTTGACCTCGTCCATCTCGGCCCTAAGCTGGTCGATCAGGTCTATCTTCTCTTGGACCTGCGAGGTTGTGACGTTAGCATTTGCGCTTAACCTCTCATTACTAATATCAAACACTCTTACCTTTTCAACCAAAAAGGTGTGTTCCTATTTCGCCTTCGAGGCCTTCTTTTTTGGCTTTTTCCAGCTCGGCTTGGAGGACATGGTGGTCCCTAAGGACTTCATCTTTTTGCTCACAAAGAGCTTTGTATATGTCCTTTTGCTGGACCTGCTCCTTGAGCTAGAACTCAAGGTGAATCACCTTCATCCTTCCCTGATAAAAGCTCTCATGATGAAGCACTGGGGCCTAAGGCATGAAAGAAGAAAAATCGTTAAAATCTGCTAAGGCAAAATAAACTCTATAACAATACAAGGGAAAGAAATATACCCTGTTTAGCGTCAGCTGCGCCTTGTTGAAGAGGCTTGGCCCGTATACCTCGTCATATTCACTTGTTCCTCTTTGGTTACCATGGAACAAAGATAGCTGGCCACACTGATTGGCCTGGATAGCATCCTAGTATCCGTTGATACTGTGAACATAACTGTCTTCTTCCTGCCAGGGTCCACACTCGAGGCAGGGAACTTCTTCTTGAGCTTTAGGCTCGAGCTCGGCCCACCTGACCCCGGTAGTGCATCCCTTTTCGGGATCTCTGGGTGGCCAAAATTAGAATAGTCCTCCAGTACGCTGGCGTCTATGCCTTCTAAAAGTGAATTGAGAGCCTCGTCCATGGCCTAGGATGCCTCGCTTATTTTTTCTATGACGACTCGAGTCTTATCTAAAAAGGCTCCATATGAGACGATGACTCTGGGACGTCAAAGACACTGACATTTCTCAATATGGACTCTTTCGCAATCGAAGGAGGTTCTTGAGGAGAAATGGCCACATGTTTCCTCTCGGGCTCCCGAGCTGAGGAGGATTTAGCTTTATGATCACCCCTTTTTGGGGCTGCCAGCTCTTGTGCAACATCGATCAGCTCATGAACGACAAAATCCATGTCATCCTCCTAGGGGAAGTCCTTGAGCCGGTATAAAGCTTCAGGGTCTAGGGCCTTGGCACGGGTGCTTTTCTTGGTGCTCTTTCTAACCCCGACTACAATCCTCTTCTTCTTGGCCTCGGCGGGGGCATCCAAGGAATCAGGGGACCTTTTCTTTTTCTTTTTTTTTCTTCTCCTTCTTTGTAGTAACTTCGGTAGTAGGTTGTAATGAAATGGAGGGTTTTTCTGACGGAGACGAGGAAATGGCCTCGATTATTGCCTGAAGTTTGGTGGTTTTGGGCAAACTTGTGAAAGGAAAAGACTTGGTCATAATCATAAGGTAAAAGGGGAATTCAAAAAGGAGAAGGGGGACACTCAGCATGAGATCGAGCCTCCCATTTCTGTTTGGAAAGCTTGCGCCACTTGCGCTCGGAATATGTAAGTTATTTGCATATTCTCTCGATCCACTTATTAAAATAGAGGACTTCATTCGGGACTCGCGCGACAGCTGTTATATCAGGAAAAAATGAGTAAATTCAAAGGAGTAGTCTGACAATTTAATAGGAAGTGGACCTATGTTTTGAGTTCCACTTCTCGGGGAACGAAAGGAACTCGAAGGAAATGAGGTCTTTGGTCTTTATCCGAACAAACCTCCCCTGCCAGCCTCAGTCCCTATCCTCATCTATGCACGAGAAGGGAGCCTTCTTTGCCCGTTGGGCGAGCTTAATTAACCCCTATTGGAAGATTTGGGGGCTGTAAACTCGGAGCAGATGGTCAACAGTGAACCGAGGCTCTTCTATGTTATTAATGAAGTTACAGAGAAGGGTCACAACACTCCAAAAGGACTGGTGGATCTGCCCGAGGCAGATTTCATACCTCTTACAAAAATCGAGGATCAGCGTGTCCACCGAACCAAAGATGAAGTGGTACGTGTGAACACTTAAGTACCATTCCGCGTGCATCGTGATATCCTCCTCGGGACATGAATGACTATATTTTTGCCTTCCCATTTGCAGTCCTCTCGGACCACTAGGAGTGTTTCCTCGGTGATGGAGCAGATATACCTCCATGCCTCTTCACCTCGGCCCCCTTGTTTTGACACTTTTTTTTTACCTTAAAGTCGTTATCTATGGAGCAGCCTCTGGGGAGAAGTTCTATAAGAGGAGGTTCTAGGGCTACTACTAGAAGGGTTGTCTCGGTGCCTGCAGTCAAGGTAGATGTCAATGGAAAAGTGTTATGAGGCACCGGTTTTGAGGTTTTAGCCATACTGACTTGGAAATATGAAGGTTTGAAGGTTGATATGTGAGGATTTGAAGATTTGGTATAAAGTTTTGAAGATGAAATAGGTTTGAAGACTAAATATGAAGATATGAATATATGGGAAACAATTTATGATAATTTGTGAGATTGATGAACAAAGAGAAAATTCTAGGGTAACTTAAGACGATTCGAAATCGAAAACTAAAAAAGTAAAAAATGAAAATTGGAGCTTTTATAGGAAAGAAATAATGAATGCGTGTCGTTTCATATTCAGTAATTATCGGGGATGGTCAACCGGCGGCTGACACGTGTCCGAAGTCAGAGCGACGTGACTGATGAGATGTTTCAGCTCGCCAACTTTCTTATGACTACAAAGGAAGGAATGAAGGTCAATTAGTTGCTTCCTGTCGTTTCTATAAATCTACTCCCCGAAAAGTGAGGGGACTATCTGTGCACAGATAAAATCAAGAATAAAATTACCCATGATTTCCCGATGAAGAAACAAGAGACAACGTGGTTTATCGTAGGCTCGGGTAAAGCCGTTGGCTCCCTAAATTAGAGCCCGGGGGATGAATGATACACCCGATATCAACTGCGGATCATAATTTACTACAAGAGAGAGATTTTTACCTTATTTAGATTTGTACTAGGATCGAATCTCCCCTACTATATAAAAAGGAGAACATTTTCATTTTTCAACCAATGTTGCCACGCATATCAAAGCAATAAAGTTTATTTTTGTCTTCTTGCCATTGTTTAAAGTATTCTTCAGCTACTTATTTCTCTAGTCGCAACCGAGCCCGTCTCAAGGTCTCGATCGGAACTAGTTTCGGTATTCAACTTGAAGCTAGGCTTAATTGTTTCATCACGTTTGGTTTGATCATTTTGTTTCTCTCTAATTTAATTATTTGTTGTTCGTAGATCATTCATGTTGAATTAAATCATGTATATTTTAAACTGCGTACACATTTAACTGTTACTCATTTTAAGAGCAAACAATAACTAAAGTCTCCATTTTGTTTATGTTCATAATTGCAATAGTTTTATCGTTTTAATCAAGATTATCTGGTCTATCTCTACCAGAAAATCGTTGCAAGTCCGCATACTTTTTCGACTATTATAGTTGGAAGATTTTAGATTGTTTTGGGGTAATTTTTTAGATATTTTCAACTATCTGTTCCGACTGGGGCAGACGTATACGGTTTCGCAGAAAATTCTGTGTGTGAGAATTTTAGACATCTATTGTCAGTATGTAGCCAGACAAAAAGTCAAAATATTAAAAATTTGACCAAGTACCCAACTACAGTAGTTGAAAAAGGGTAAAAAGAATTACAAAATCTATTTAGAATTTTGACTACTATAGTCGAGAATTTCAGGAAATCCTAGGCCAGGCTTTTTAAGGTGAAAACCGACCCAATTCAATGACCACTATAGTCGAAATCTAAAATAAATTTCCGATCTAAATATCAGATATTTAATTCTATGTGATGCATGAAAAGACAGATGAAATTAAAGGTTGGAATTGTACAATGCATGAATAGATCTATGTTTACCCTTAAACAGATAACAGTTAAAATGTACGCAATTTTAATGATATGTGGACATATTCAACACACATATTCAAGAATATTAGATAAACAAGTTAAAAACAAAATAAATAATCAAACCAATTATAATGTTACGACCCAACTCAAACTTAGGTTGAATAGTAGTTTTGCCCTCAATCGGGCCCTTAGTTTGAAGCCAATTGTGAATGAAGAACAAACAGTAAAGTAAGAACTTTGCAATAGCTAGAAAGCAGAAAAATGAATTTATATTTCCTTGGTTTGCGTATTACATTGTATTTATCAAAGAAAAACTTTCCCTTTATATAGTAGGAGAGTTTCATCCCTAGTACAATTCTAAAAAAGGTAAAAATCTTCCTTCTTCATTAATTGCTTATCCATAACCGACATCGAGCGAGATTCGCGCCGTGTTATCCGATCGATTCCGAATATTAGGGCCCTCTACCCGTCGTGTGTAACCGTTCATCATGCTTTTTGAGGTCTTAAAACTCATCCCGAGTCCGGGGTGTGTTGTTTTATTAGGTCCGATGGCGAGCGCTTCATTCAATTTACACGAACCTTGATACAAAGAGCTCCCAGCTTCGAATTCGATCTCGTATGTTCATGCCCTCAATCCGTTATATTCACCGGGAAATCAGGGTGCGCATTATCCCCGATTTCACCCATATACAGATAGCCCACTTATTTTTCGAAGAGTAGGTTTTTCGAAACAATGGGAAACGATAGAAGAACCTCAGTTCCTTCCTTTGTTCTTTACAACCGTAGTAACAAATAAGCCAAAACGTCCCGTTAATCACGTCGTTCTGACTTCAGACATGTGTCATTCATTGACTGACTGCATTCGAATGTAAAACGTCGCACATTGACTGTCTTTCCCCTATAAAAGCTTTGACCTTTTACACTTCTTTCTCTTTCCGATCCTAGATTTTACCTTCAAATTTTCTAACGGCTTTTAACTTTTTCAAATCTCCATACACTGCTTCTTGAGCCTTCAAATCTTCATCTCTGACCTTCAAACCTTCATATGTTTCTTGAATTTCTAATCGGATCTTCATATCTTCATCCCACCTTCAAACATTTATACTATTTCTTCAAATCTTCATATTTTTCCTTCGAATCTTCGTATTCTCCTTCAAGTATTCATAATTCCCTTAAAATCTTCATATTTTTCCCAGATTGTGATGGCTAAAATATCGAAGTCCATACCACAACAAGCATCTCCCTCGTCTTCCCATATATCCACACGCGTCGAGGTGGCTGCCCCCGAGGTGGATCATGAGCCTCCATGAAGAGCTTTATAACTCGGGGTTGCTCTATCAGGGATGATTTCAAGGTCGAGAAGGCCTCTAGTACACAAGACCGAGGAGAGGGAGCATGGAGATACATATGCTTCGTCATTGAAGATACTATTCCCATAGTTTGAGAGAACTACAAATGGGAAGGTAAAGACGTGGTCGTCCCCAGGCCTAATGACGATATTACTACCCACGTGTAGGGGTATTTAAGTGTTTATACTAACCCTTCAGGATTTGCAAGAGGAACGAGGTGCGCCTCGGGCAAATCCATCCATTGTTTTGGAGGATCGTGATCCTCCTACGTCATATTGTGAACAACCATTTTGGTAGATATCCATTTGGTCTTGAGAAAGCCAAATTGGGCAAAACTACTCTCTGATTGGGAGGTATTGAGTGTGAAACAGAGTGTTGTGAGCTATAACACACACCAGTCAATAAAATAGCATAAAAGTCTTTATTTGTTTAGGCAAACACCTAGGTTATGGTTGGTCACAGCCCTAGGCCTTTGTATATCTTTGAGAAACATTCAAAAAGAATCATCTATAGTTTTATACCTTTAGATTTGTAATCCTTCGTTAATTTTGGAAGTAAGAACAATACCCTGTTTGTGGAAGTGAAATCTGGATACTTCACGTACTCACTCTAATTATATACTACAAACTCCCATCTTAGCTCCATGCGGATTCGATCTCGACTCTTTGTTGGGTTTTATTATTTCAAACAACAGTGTCATACCTCGTTAAAGGCGTGCATTTGGACGAGATCAGTTGTCCGCCCTAATACGAGGAGGAACTATTGCACTAGCATAACCTTCGTTAGGCAATGTCCGGTGTGGAGCTACTCTTGGTGGAGGCGGGGGAGGAACGAGCACATTGTCATGAGGTACCTGACCTCTCTGATTGGCTTGTGTGTCATAAGCTACCTCCTCTACTTTCTTCTCCTCACCGTCCAATTCTCCCAAATGCAAATTTTTTAGCTCATCGTTCGCCATGGTTGTACCTAAAATTTCTCACACAAGTTAGTAACACGAAAGAAAAAGATGATATTCCAAAAATAAACCCAAATACATAGCTAAAACCATTTTAAATCCTCGGCAACTACACCAAAAATTGATTCACGTCCAATCTGCATTCAATAGTGAGTGAAAACGGTCATTGGAAGAATAGTACCCCAGCAAGAGTCGAGGTCGATTTCCAGAGGGAGTTTAATATGGTGTTAGGGGTATACACTTGACAAAAGTAAGTGGAACAACTAGATTGTACTTCCAAACAAAGGGTTTTGATTTCTAATTCTAATTTTACTCTAACGATTATAAGTTAAGAGAAGAAACTAGAAAGCGAATGATTATTTTTGGTGTCTTTCCAAGTAGTTAAAACGCCTAGGGATGTGACCTTAACCTAGATGTCCATCTAATAAGTTAAATATGTTAATACTTGTTTTGTTGATTGGGGTATATTATAGCTCTCAACTTTAAGTTATCCACTCAATACCTCTCGGTCATAGAGTGATTTTGCCCAATTTGATTTTCTCAAGCCTAAATGGGTATCAAGCTAAATTTGATATGAGATCAAGTCGTATTCTCACTATCTCTAAACCAAACCATTTAATTAGGCTAATCAAACCTTAATTAGCCCAATTCCTTGTTATCCAAGTTTTCCTAGACTATGTACCCCTTTCTCAAGTAAGAACCAAGTCAAATAGCCATGAATCAATGTTTGCAACTATTAATTCTAAAATTAAAGCATGAACTAGGCTAAATAATCAACACTCACTCATAAACAAGCATTAAATTAAATACACATAAGGTTTACATACTAGGGTTGGGTAACAACTCTAGTAAAAATCTAGCTATTCATAGTGAAAAATGAAGGAAACAAGGAAGAAATACTAATTAAGCTCATAATCTAAGATTATAATAATAAAATATGATGTTTAAATCCTAAAATAGTCTCGAACATCCTAAATATCAAAATACAACGGTTACAGAAGGTCAAACTTCGAAACTTGACCTAAAAATGTGATTCTCGTCTATTTATAGTGGCCCAAAATTGGCTGACAGAAATGCCCCTCGAGAGGTTCTGCGGCCGAAAAATTCTATGTGCGGTCCGCAAATTGCTTCACCTTGCACGGAGTTTGATTCTACTGCCGCACAATTTTGGTCTGCGGTTGCGAAGCATCTTTCTGCGGCCGCACAATTCTTGTGCAGTCCACACTTCAGGCAAGGCTTCAGGTTTTGGTCATTTGCACACTCTCTGAACTTTGAATTATTTATCAGTGCAGACCTTGTTCTGCGGCCGCACAATTCATGCTTCATCTAAAACTCAACTCAGCTTCTTCACTTGTTCTGCGGCCGGAGAGAGAATTATGCGGTCTGCACTTCCTTCTACAGCCGCAAAAATCCTTCTACTGACTGCACTTCTTATGTCCTACGCCCCTTCTTTCCTTGTGAGTCGGAACACTCCTTTTTGAGTAGAATTTCATCATGGGAGCCCAAACTTCTAACATTCCTGCAATTTGCATACTTTCATTAGTTTTGGGAACATTCAATACTTTAGACTAAAATAAAAACAAAAAGGTGATTATAAATGATCAAAATTCACACTTATCAGTCAGGTATCCTGCGCTGGTGGTCAGGCCATTAGAGTGGAGGCCACTTCTGCACTTCTTGTGCAGATTCTGGTGTTTGTTCCGGCGATATTTAGCGGAGGCTTGCTCGGATCGTCATTTGCCCTGAGACTTGAGGTAGAGCTGCCCGACTTTCGCATGCCCTGAAGTCCCTTTCTTATCTTTTGTACTGTTATTTCATGTAGATAGTTGTATTTTTATTTTAGACCTTGGTTGGAGTATTTTATTTAGCAGCTCATGTACTTGTGACACCTGATTCCCGGATTAGACTAGACCGCATATTTGGAGATTATCATATATTTTGAAGTTTTACAGCTTTACCTTCTTATTTACTTGCTTTTAAAATTGCTAAAGTGCAAATCTGTCAAGCTAATATTGACTTGCCTAGCAAGCGGATGTTAGGCGCCATCATAGCCCCGTAGTTGAAACTTCGGGTCGTGACAGAAACTTTCTAGAAAGATAGAATGTTTAATTATATATTGCATTTATTCTGAATACGAGCATTCTTTGGTTTCAAGTGTGGCATCTCATTTGATGGTTTAACTGCACATTATTCCCTTGTGTTTTCTTAGCTAGCGTTTGGCCATAGTTCCCAAATTTATTTTAAAAAATTTGATTTGGATGAAGTTTGGTTTGAAGATGAAAATGTGTTTGGACATACGTTTTCAAATCATATTTTTCAACTTTATTTTGAAAAAACATGTATATAATTCTCAAGTTTTGGGATTTTGGCCCAAATTCAGCTCAATAGCTGATTTTGGAATTTGAAATTTTTGATTTGGGATTTGACCAAAATATGAGCAAAATTTATAGCCAAACATGAGTTTTGAAAATAAATCTCAAATTTGTTTTGGCAAAACTTATGACCAAACGGGACCTTATTAACCTAATAATTGGTATTCGAATTTAATGAGGACCCTTTAAATGTTCACTTTCTCATTAGGTTCCTAATCATTTCAGGTTCTTTATTTATTCAAAGAAACAAGGGAAGAAACTTGAGAAGTAAACTGTGTACTAGAAGTTTCATATATAGGAATTTGGAGGATTAGATTCTTGGATTCATTTAGGCTATTACTCCCATTTTTAATTAATAAATAAAGGAATATTTACGTACTTATACACTATTTGAAACTTCATTAAGGAAATATTCATGTTTTGGATTTACCCGACCTAAACATATTTTAGTTACAAGATATATACAATCCACATTAAAAGACTCCTGATCATAGGCTAAAAACTCGTGTTTTAGTCGTTGTAACAACACTTTACTTACTGCATTTTACAAATGTTTGAG